>VNJV01013871.1:0-207799 GCA_008042635.1 Drosophila nikananu | reverse complement strand
CTTTTATATCCCTAGAAAATGCAAAAGGATACACTTTGTTGAACCGTACTATGCGTCGGTCCTCTTCAATTGTGATTTTGCGTACCCCATTTCGGTTTTTGGGGTTCTGTTTATATTTTACGGCATTGGAAACCATCTTGGCAGAACATTTTAAAAGACTTTAAATTTCGTTATATCCTTTGCGGTCCTTTTTAAGCCGAATAACTTCTTTCCTATGCTATTTTGGAGCAGTGAGGTCCTCTACCCACTAAAATGAAATTTTGTACGTAGTAAAAGTGTATTATATTAAAAAATATAATAACGATCTAAATAAAACTCACTTTTCACAAAATTAGACAAGATTTCGACACTTTTCGAGAATAAAAATAAAAAACTGCTATTTCATTGAACAGCCAAAACGACTGGGACGTGTGAAAAAATATCAATAAAACACAAAAATAGAGCAAATCTAATGGAACTTTCACTTGTTTCTTATCTTTATGTTCCATTCTACAAAAACAATGTGCAATGGGTCAATTAACATAAAGGAATATGGAAAAAAACCGTTTTATAGTAGTTCTTCTGTCGCACTGCTATTTCATTGAACACAGCTGTATGTGCTTCTGGCCGATAATAATAATCTGCATAATCAACATCATAATGCAACCAGACAAGCACACGAGTGAGCGGGGGAGAGGGACCAAAGGGAGGGGCTCTGGCTCTGTCTGGCAGAGGCTTTTGGCCAACGTCAAAAAATGAAATCTCAACAAGAGTTGGCAAACAAAACAATTTAATAAACGGCATTACATTTTCTACCCCCCAAAAGAGAGATGTTCCGGGAATGGAAAAGTTTATTCCCAAATAAATTAAGCTTGAAATTTCCAAGGTTTCGCCTTTGTTCTTTGCTTTTTTTTTGTCAAATTTAGTTTGGGAAATTCCAGGAAGTATGCTTGGTAATTTAGGTTTTTCTTTGTTTAGATGGAAATTGGTATTAAAACTAAGGTAGGAATAATATTAATAATAGAAATAAGTAGCAGAAAATATTATTTTGAGTTAGCTAAATAATATGACTGGTTTACTTTCCTTACTGTTTATATTTCAAAGATATTTTTGAGCTGTACTTTTTATTACAATTTCTAAATAAATCCTTTCCTCCAAATACCCATATTTCTCCCTTTTAAAATCCCCTCAATTATGAGTTTTTTGGAACACACTCGAAAGCAGACATAGATAAGTAGATGCAGCGACAGAATAAAAAAAAAAGGAAGAGCTTGAATTTTGCGCCATGGATTGTTTGCATATTCCGGGGCTTAGGGGGTTCCCTGTGTCTGCTCATCCAAAGCTGCAACCAAAATCATTAAAAACCAAAGTCGCAAAATCGCAAGGGGAAAGCAGCAGCAGCAAAAAATAGAGTTTGAGGGAATAAAGTAAAAATAAAAATGAAGAAAGGCCACAACACAGCACAAAAGGAGCGTAGATACTGTATTTGAGGGATACACTCCCACGCCCACACCCACTCCCACTCCCACACGGAGCCATGACAAATCAATATTGGTTATTTTTGTATGCATGAAACTGGGGGCGTGTCTGTCATGCCCCCCTCACGGACCCATCTACCCACTGCCAAAATAATCATCACAAACTTTGACGCCGCACGCATATTAAATAAACCCGGCAGAGGCACTACGAGTACTGGTACATCTCATAGATACAGATACAAGTACGAGTACTCCTCCGTTGCCTGCATAAATTAATTCCCTCGCTCTCTCTGTGTCGTCGTCTCTGTCTCTGACAATTTTTGGCGAAAAAGGTTTTGGATGGATTGACAAGCGCAATTCCGAGTAATTAAGAGGGAGTTCGATTCGATTTAAGCCCGCCATGATGAGGGGCCTTGAGGCGGCATTTAGATATTAACCCCTTGGCTAAATGTGTGCATCGATTTTCCTCTCCTCATAGCCACATTGTGCTCAGAGCAGCAGATCGATGGCCGTGTGTTAACCACAGAAGCTAAAAGTGTATTCTGATTGTGGTGTGGAAATCTGGCGACTGCTGGCTAAAATTAGTCATCACAAACAGGTAAGCGTAATTGAAGGTGCACCGCACTAGATGGAGCGGAATTTATAGAGAAACTTGGTGAATGATTGATTGAAAATCCATTACAACGTCAAAGGGAGTTGGATTTCTGCGGGGCAGTATTTAAGTAGGAGCTTAGATAGTGACTCTAAAAAAAGATATATTATATATTATATATATATTATATATATTTCAAGTTTATACAAAGTTTATATTGAAGCTTCATTGTAAAACGAAAACACTTAATTATCCTCTTGGCTTTTGCCTTGATAAACACTTAACAATTTATTCAGAATCGACTTGCCGCTTTATTAAGTGACTCTTAATAAATTCCCTTGTTTCGTCTGTAATTTATTTTTATGTCTTTAGTTTAGCCTTGGCGCTTCCTTTCGTTGGCCTTTTTTTTGCATTTCAACTGCTTCGAATTGCCCCTGATGAACGTTTTATTAGCTCAATCTTTTTTCAATGGGGGGGGGGCCTGGGACTGGCAAATAGCAATTACCAACTTTTTGGTGCAAACTGCAATTTGTTTGCTCATTGAATGCAATGGCAAAGTGACCGACCGGAGCAACAAGTGAGGAGCAGGAGCGGGCAAAAGAGTTTTCAATGGAGGCAGCTCTTAAATTTCAACCTCAAAAGGACAAACATATAAACGGGGGGAGGAGGAAAATGTTTTGGGGATAAAAAGCCGACAAAACTCAAAGCTCAAAATGTGCATTTGTGTATTTGCATTGGCCACAAAATGAAGAATCCCTTGGATGCAGACATCCGGACGAAAAAGCGAACGGAAAACTGGAAAACTGATAATGATTGTGGCCTGCGGGGGCCGGTCCACTTGCAGCAAAATGCCCAAAAACCCAAAAGTAGAGGTACAGAGGGAAATTTTTAAATGATTTTGTTGTATATAAATTGAAAGAGAATTTAAAATGTTAGTTAAATATGTTAAAAGCATGTCTAACTGATTAGTTTGTATATATAATTTTAATAGGCTTATTTGTCTGAACTTTTGGTTTTAATTTTGTATTCTAAATGTGGTTTTTAGTAGAAATAAGCTGCCTAGAGATTTAATTTATATTTTAATGGTGCCTAAAAGTATGATTTTTATTATAACGGAAAAGAGGTCTGCAGTGGTGAATAAACCTGCTTATGAGTACATTTTTAATTGCTTTAATTGGTAATTAATTTATTTTATGAATCAATTTAAATTCTGTTTTGATTTTACCTACATTCTGCTGACATTTGTATTTTAAAGGCTATTTTTGGTAGAAAAAAGATGACAAAAGATACAAATTATTTAATTGTACCTAAAAGTATGCTGTGATATATATTGTTTTTTTGTTTTCTAATTTAAAATCCTACTTTTACGCTATTTTCTAGTAATGTAAAATCACCAGTTGCATAATTTCGTATGAATTTAATTTAAAATACCTGCCAACATTAACGTAATTCTGTTCTGCATCTCATTAAGGTATATTTTTATATACACACATTTTTTAAATTAAATAAAATGCTAGTAACACCATTTAGTAACCCTATTGCCGCTCAGTGCACAGATTCATGGATAGATAGACCCAAAGCCATGGCAATAACTGGCGCCTGCCTAACCAAAATTAGTTCGGAACCAGAGGCTTACCATTGATGATGGGCAAACGGGGTTTTCTGGGGCACAGGATAAATCGGGTGCATATTAAAAGCCAGGCAGCAGGCAGCAGGCGGCAAGCAGCAATAGAAAGCGGCAAGCAGACAGACAAAATCAAATGACGTCCCCCGCATAGACAAACAAATTTTCCATGTGCATGTGCAATGGTACAGAGGACGAGCAAGCGAATGCGGATGCGGATGCGGATTCGGGGATACAACGGATGCCAAAATATTCAATGGGGTTTGAGCCTGAAGCGGAGCGGAACGGAACGGGGGGCGTGGCAGCTGTAGGAACAGCCATGGCATCATCATTAAATATCATTAACACAGCAACGAACAAGCAGCAGCAGCAGCAGCACCGACAACTGACATCAGCAACATCAGCAGCAGCAGTGGCAGCAACAAAAGCAGCCATTTGGTGATATCATTAACAAGAGCAGGATGGAGATTTTAGCATTGGGAGGGAGGTGAAGGAGGCAGAGGAAATCCCTCCCAACCCAATGGATGCTTTAAGCACAAGGAAACCGAGGCAATAGCAATTGCAAACGGAATCGCAATAACACAGAGCTCTACAATCTGTGTGGATCTCCATCGTGGAGGAAGCAAATGTGTATACAAAATGTTTTTAATTAAACGCTCGCTTCCAGCTCCTTCACAGGGAAACGAAGTTGACAGGACTCGAGGACGACGACGACAAGGAAAATCAACTGAGGCTGTGCCTTTACCTTTGGCCGCTATATCAGCAGCAAAAGTCATTCGCAATTTGCAGGAATATTCCATGAATATTTCAATCAATTTGGATATCTCTTGTCTCGTATTTTTTGCAAATTTTTTTTATTATTGTTTTTTTCATTTTTTTTTTTATTTGGGGTTTATGTAAGTCCTGCTTTCAAAGGAGTATATTAGTTGAGAGGTATTTTTCCCATCCGCTGGCATTCAACTTGATTGCTACACGGCAAGGAATGTAGAAACAAGTTCGTGGTTAGAAGACTGAATTTTAATATGAATTTAAAATCAGTAGGATTTTGGAATAGTATTTTAACTTTAATGGTAAAATTTCCCTTTAAATATATTACTAGATACTTAAGAACCCTCATAGTTTATTTAGTTTAATAAACACCTTTTCTTTCTCTGTACTGCTTGCAGTTTTACCCAGAATAAAAGGGTTGTGTGTTATGGATATTCTGTGTTATGGATGGATGGATGAGTGCTGGCATAGACGAATGGCTGGATGGATGGCTGGCTGGCTGACTGACTGACTGGCTGGATGCAAAAGTATAAAATTACCGAACAGCATTCCCCACATTATGCAATGTGCAGATGTTGGATGTTGATGTTGCTGTTGGCATGGCAGCACAGTCCTTTGAAATCACATAATAATGTGCAGCACACTCTGTCTGTTTTTATTGCAGATTATGGAACGGCAAAAAACATAAAACAGAAGCCGCCCCATGATTCGTATAATTGCAGTGTGAATAATTACATCAAAATCAACAGCAAGAGCAACAGTAGAAAACAACAGCGAGGCTCCCAAGTGCAGACAGTCAGTCAGATAAACACAATAAAAGATTATGCTCGATGATTGTCTGGCAGTGCTTTGGGCTTGCAACAAACGTTGTTATTTATGCGCTTGAAAAAGTTTTTAATTGATTTAATAAGTAATGCGATTAATGCCAAACAATATGCGATTCGAGAGAGATATATGTATATGCCAGACAAAGGTACTTGATACTCGTAGCAAACATTCAAACTTCAAGTGTTTGTATTATTATTTTCCTTTTTTGGCGGCTTTTGATGTTTATCTCTGTGTGTGTGGCCTTTGATAAGCTTTTAATTATGTGTTCGACTCTTGAATTTACGACGTACTCATCGAGGGGCTTATGGGGCTTATGTCTAATGAATACTCTTTGATTGTTGCGGATTATGGAAATCTGCTGCCTTGGCAACCTTTTAGGTTACCTTTACAAATTGGTCACCACTGCTTTGTGTGTGCCACATTTTAAACCCTAACTAAATGTAAACAAGCTTTCCATGTTGCACAGATGTATAAGGCTGTAATTGATAGGAACTGTCAATTTATCATTTTTTCTCAGCTTTTTCCCAGCTGCTTCTGCTAAGGTTAAGCCCTGAAAAATCTCATCCACGAAAAACTGCAAACAGGCGTGTGAAAAGCGTTCAACGTTTGCTCAGCTCGGACTGACAATTGGCCCAAGCTGCTGCGGCTCCTGATTGCTCTGCTCCTCCGCTCGGATTGCCCATGACAAAGTAATGACAGTTTACAGCAGATGAAATAAACAAATGACCAATGCCCGGGCATCTCAGTGGAGGGGAGCTCAGCGAAAACGAAGCTGTGCGGGATGATTGGTGTTGAAGATGTGCAAAAGGAACTCGGATTGCAGTTGGAGAAATAAGTATATTTTTAATATATTTTAGGAATTTAAATTGGTTTTATACAAAACAAATAAAGTATATGGGGAAGTAAAGAGCCTTACAAATAAATATAAAACAATTTGAAAGAAATACTAAGACTTTAAATGCTTTTTAGAAGGTCTACAGTATGTAAAGATATTCTTTGGGTTTAAAATTCAGTGTAGGGATTAATTTATTTTACCTAGAATTCATTAAATCTACTCATAGATTTCTCCTTTTATTTTTTAAAATAATATTTACAATATATATTAATTTTTCAAGTGCCCAGAGGTACGTTTAAATATATTTCTGCGAGTTGAAGGCTGACGCTGATCTCGAGCTTCGTTTCATTTGTTTGTTCGCAGCCGTTAAATGAAATGGCATGTAAAAAAAAAGAAAAGAAAAGCGAAGAAAAGTACTGAGTACTCTTCGGCGGGTGGATATTTTCTGGGGCGGTGACAGTGACTGACTATCATTACGCATTTATTGTTGCTTGCCGGGGCGGCCATTGTGACGATGGTCAAGATGCCTTTCGGGCGAGAAGAAACCCCTGATGAGGATAATGATGATGATGACAACAGACGGTTGCCTGGTGTGCCTCCGATGGGTGTGAATTTAATAAAGCCCACATATATATGTACCTAGATATAGCCGCACAAAGGCCGTCATGGCAACAGCAGCAAAAGTGGGTGTGAAAAGGAGAAGACGGCTCCCAAGCCAACCCAACCAACCAACCATCTCTCTCTCCCTCTCTGTGTTAATGTGCAACAACTATTTTCAATTATTGCCAATCAAATGTTGCATTCAATCGATGTTTACATGCAGCCGAGGCGACCTTATTATGAGGTTGCTTTTCAGCCTTGGGGGGGTTCTAAGAGGGGGCTATGAGGAAGTGGTTGTGGGTGGTGGTGATTCGTTGAAGATACGGGTTTGAGGCGTTGCCTAAGAGCCATGTAATTAGTTTGCAAGTGAGTGTCAGGATTAATCTTTGAGTGTGTGTTTGATTGTAGCCACTTCACATGAGAGGCTCTCCGTAGATAACGCAAAGATTAGGGATGGGAAAAAGTCGATATAACAGTACAGTGCCGATACCAGAGGTTGCAGTAAAAAATATATATCGAAATTGAGGATAGTGAGATTTATACAAATACAAATCGATATATGAAGAGATTTCATTGTAAAGGTATTTTTTTAAATAAAAACACTTAAATAGTTATCGTTATTTATCGATTTTTAGAGTTAATTATATTTACAGCGGTAAATAGACGAAATAAAATCGGCAGTCAACTAGTTAAGTATTTTTAAATAATTAATATTCTGTCTACTTACAAATTAAGAATGCTATTTTAATAATATATCGATTTTATGACAACTAAGAACGATATTTTCGATAAGTTTATTTTGCTTTCATATAATTCCGATACATTTTCCTAAAAATCCATCCCTAACACACACCCAAAACCTCACCTCACCTCATCTCACTCTCACACACCCACATTAATGCAGTGCAAATACTCTGCCATTAGCCGTATCTGTGCATTTGTATCTGTATCTGGTCAAAGAAAGTGCGTAGCGCACATGTTAATTGAAGGCATTGCAAACACAGCAAAAACCCATAGACACAGAGATGGTATCTGCCACAAAAGAAAGAGATAGCCCTGGGAGACTAAAGAGAAATGGAAACGGAGTGTGGCGAGTGACCCTCTCAAAGGACATGCACTTACGACCACCAACCGAGGACAATAATAATCAGCAGGTCCTTCAAGAGTTGCGTGATATGATACCCTCTTTCTGTTAGGGGATGGTTCAGTAATTAATAATTAATTAACTAGTTCGATCAACATGTCTGAATAATGCAGCAAATGGGGGGGGGTCCCAAAATGCATACCAATTTATCAGTTTGCTGAAATATTATATTCTCTGATTACGTATGCCTACGAAACCAATTAAAATCATTGAAATGCAGGAAGATTTGAGTTTCTATTTTAATTAATCAATAGACTCTCTCGGTGATTAGATGCAAGTCGGACATGGGAATTATATTCCTACAACAATGGCTATACAAATCCTCTTTAGACTCTGCATTTTTCATAACCACAAAGTAGTTCAATATTAAATGCACATTTTCGTTGTACAGCGGTAATTCCACGTATTAATTCAATTAAGTTTGCTTATGCAACTCTGTGTTAGCTGCCACAAAAAGGCAATGTTACATGGATCCGAGCAACAACCAACCAACCTTCCATCTAATTAGGTTATGTTTGATTGTTGTAATACGGCAGAGGAATCCACATCATCACACCATAGCACTGGCTCTAGCCTTCGCTTCCTTATCTCTGGAGATTCTCCGGTCAATTCCACGCCCTCGCAGGCGAAATTGGACCCGCCAATGGAATTTAATCAAGTTTTATTTGCACTAGTCCGAGGTCCGAGGTCCCTGGGCAGCGCAGATGAGCAATGAGAGCACATCAGCAATAAAATCGGGCATATATAAGGGGGGATGTGTGTGGATAATACAGTGAAGCTTACAGATATTTCACTTTTAAAGGGTGAATGAGATTAAGCGATATAAATATTATATACAAATATTTTTAGAGATTTTTAAGCCCTATAAACACCATTTTACAACCTAGAAACCCCATAAAAATCCCCCTAATAAAATAGTATTCATCGAGGCTCTACTGTATTTATTCTAGGATCTGCGCATGTATGTGCATGTCTGGCTATTGATTGTCATAATTAAACGCTGCTGCTGCTGTTGTTGCTGTTGCTGTTGCTACTGCAATTTCTCTGACCATCACGTATCTTTGCTCACCCCCCCTTATTTTCCATTTTCCCCCACCATTCCCCACCATTTGCCCCTTCTGTAGTTTTTTCCCCTCTTACTTTACTTCTTGGTTTTGTTTGAGTTTTGTAACTGCGCTTTAAAAGTTTGTTGATTGAATGCAGCGCTGCACAATTGTTGCAAAAGGGCAGCCATAAAGTGGCCTTATACAAACACAATCCCACCTCATTCTCGGTTCTTGTATTCTCTCTATTTTTTTTTTATCCACCCACACGAGCGGTTTTATAGCCATTCTTTTGTGTATACTCTGTGGATTAGTTCTTCATTGTTTAGTTGGCAGCGTGGCGCTTTGCAGATAGCTGAGACAGCCCAGAGAAATGCCAAGAAATGCATTGCAACTTATCAGGGCGGAATACAGAATACGGACAGACGAGGGGGCAGTACTGGCAGCAAATGTGTGTGCAAATGTGGGGAGATTGGCGATGTGTGTGCCCCCTTGGAATGGTGCACGGAAAGAAAAGTCATTGAATCTAATCAGATTTGTATGGATTAATATTAGATATCAAACATAATGATAGTATTTTATCAGTTTTATACAAAAGTATGTAGCAATGATTGCTTGAAAGATTTCAAACTTTTATAATTTCAATATTAAAATAAGATTAAAATATATGGGAAGTATTTTTTTCTATTACTTTCGCATAAACATAAATAACTGGGAGGGCGTAGAAATATAAATGGTGATTCCAAGTCGCCCTTTGGTTGACTCAAAAGTATGCAGTGTTACGTACTTTTAAGAATAAAACTTTTTCGATTGTAACTTCAAAGTTAATATGCAATATCAAACACTAGAAGTGTTTATCTAAGAATTCTTTACAAAATAGGTAGCTGCGAATAGTTAAAAATAGTTTTTCTGAGATTTAAAATTGCCCCTGTCAAAGCCTAAAAATATGCAGTGGTATTTTAGCCCTAAGGAAACAGCAGCACCAAAAAGTATGAAATTATTTTAAAAGCTTCTTCATTTAAACGTTCTTCTCTATAAAATTTGAAATTTTCCCTCTCAAAATATTCTGAACTTTCAGTGTAGCTTAAGCTGGCAGTGCCATTGCTGCAGCTGCTAAGTAGTTCGGTGGGCGTGGCAAAATGCATAGCTAACTAGCTAGCTGGGCGAAGGGAAGAGCTGCTGCTCACTTAAGCAGCTCAAGTCGAAATAGATTTCGGGCGCCATGAATAAAATATCGCAGTTAAGAGTTCAAAGCTCGGCACGTGTGCGAATTTGATAGAGCAGCAAGCTGCAGCAGCTTTGTGAAATTAGTGCCAGCATGCGAATGTCTAATGTCCTGGGTAAATAGGAATTAACCTGATGATTATTTATGTAAAAGTATAGGAATTATTTAGGGATTTCTAGTGAGCTTGGTTAATTATTTAGAACTACAAATTATTAGTTAATGAGAGTACCAAAAGTAAAAACCATCTAACCAAGAAACCTTTTAAAAACAAGAAAAAATCCCCACACTTGTCTTCAAATAAACCGAATTGCCTTGGTTTAAATAACAAAACGCCTACTTAAATCCCTACTGCTTCCCTGTAATTTCGCTTATTCGTATCTAAAGCACTTTTGATTGTGAATACAAAGTAACCACTGATCCTTTCGCCATTCACTTGACATTTTCATTTAGTCAGCGACACTCCGGGGGGACATTAAAGCAACGGCCTCGAACACAGCACATTTTGCACATTTTCACTTAGTTATTACATTTTATTTGCTTATTTATGGCCAGCTTTCACGCTGTCCGCTCCACTTTGGGTTTTCCGCTTTCTTCCTACGTGTTTTCTGCCCTTTCTTCCTGTTTTTTTTTCTTTCATTTTTCCATGACAATTGTCGGCACATCGGTTGGCTATTGACAAATATTACACAAGTCCACCCCCATGACATCCAAGGGGATACTACTACTGCCACTGGACTCTGGTTGTTATGATTATATTGTGTGTCCCAAAGAGAAAGAGGAGGGACCGTTTCTATACCCCACAACACGTACAGTTCTCCATTCGCCGGTCGTATAATACGATATTTGCATGAAATTACAGGAACACCACTGATGAGGGGTGAGAGTGGAGGGTTGGAGGGTTGGAGGAGGCCCTTTGGGTTATTAACATGCTCCAGAGATTAGACCGACGCCGGCAATGATGACAACATTTGATTTCTTTTCCGTTTACACAGGATACACAGGACTCCCACAGTCCCAGTCCCGTCTTACCCCCGCTTAGTTTATCCACCAATTTCCCTCCGCCTTTGTGCTAATCAGCGCAAATACCCAAAATACAAAAGCCAAATCGAAAGTAAAAGCAGAAATCAGCGGGAGAATGAAAGAAAGGAAAGTCCTCAAAAGAACTTCCCAGCTCAGACACAACCTTCTCCGCCCAAAAAAAAAAAAGGAAAATTCGACACCCACTTTACCACCCCGCCCCGCTTTGGCCAAAAAGACGTCAATCAACGGAGAGAAAAAAAATTGATATGCCTTCGGGGTCTTGTGTTGATTTTTTTCGGGCCTTTGTATACCCAGTAATCGAAGAGATCAAGGGGTATATTTTCTATTGATTTTATATATCATAAATATATATATTAATTGAATTAATCAATTACTAAATCTCTAGACAACAGAAATTTGATTTAAAACTGCCCAAAAGTATGCAATGATATTTTCAATGTGTCTAAATTTGTTGCATTTTACTTTACAAAATTAATAGCATGATTTTTGTCACCTTTCTAGGGGAATTAAAAACTCTAAAGATTTTTTAAACTTCTCTATTAGCTTACCATTTTAAGCTTCACCATATAAATTCGCCTAAAAGCATGATTTGATTTTGTATACACCAAAATATACTAAGGTATTAGCTGGTCTGTACACTTTTTATTCTCTCTTCTGTTTTCCTTGAGGTTTTTGTGATTATTGATTTGTTCCCTCTTCTTCTGCCTGTAAACTGATATTTGGCATTTGAAATGCCTGCAATTCTACTTCTTCCTACATTTTCCCCTGCAAAGGGAACTCTGGGCTTTGAGACTTTCCTGTGATGTATGATAAACTCCAGTCTGCGGCTGGATTAGCCGCTCAACGATTTAAGTGATTGTATATCTTACAGATATACGATTTCGGTGTCGCCGGGCGAAAACAAGTGCCGAGATTCAATAGCCGGCAAAGCAAGTGCCACACAGGTGAGGTGTGCCAGAGCGCCAGTGGAAGATCTGGGTGTTTGGTATCGGGAAAATCCCACATCTACCCATCTACCCATCCCCCATCACCTATCTACCAAGTTTGTCCTTACAGTTTAAAGTGATTTGTGGCGCTTTGAGTGGCTAAGAAAGTTTCCTTTTCTCTCTCTATGCCGGAGTGAGTGTGTGTCTTACTTTATTTCGCTTGGCTGGAGGTTTTTATGGTTGTTCAGTTGGCAGTTTCAGCCATTTTTAGCTGAAAGTTCTTCAGAAGAGGCCATCGGAATCGGGTAGCAATTGCGGAATTACACTTTGATTAACAAATGCTAATGTTGTTCCTATGTTGCTCAGTTGGGGTTTGATTTGTGTGCCTAACTTGATTTTATTGAATGCAATTGTATAGAAAAGTTCTCTTCTCTCAATTGCAATCGAAGAAGACAATTTGATTTATCGGTTGAGTGGATTTCATGATGGTAATCTAGGTGAGCAGTGTTTTATTTCTTTGAAAGTTCTTTAGTAGTTTTTAGACACACTTTAAACAAGACACGTTTTGTACAGGGAAATTTAATTTATTTCCCACATCGGAAAAGATTTATCACTACCCTGCGATTTATAAGAAGTAATTAATGCCACATTAAATCTTCTTTCAAACTTTTCGTTTCTTTTTCAAAATACATTTGTTCGGTCTCTTCTCTCATTTTCATTATTATCCAATGAAAACACGACCCTTTTTCCATTATCAAAATACTTATTTACCCTTTTGCCGTCAGTTGACCATATATTTAGCTTAATTTCAATTTGAATATTCCGCTGTTTGGATAACATTCCCAATGACCTTTTATACACAAATGGTGCCCGCCGCCGACGCCGCTGCTGTCAGTAATTAAAATCTGTCCAGAGAGCTTGCAATTAAACCCCAAAAATAAAACCAATTGCTAACCCAACGACAGAGGGAACAGAAAAAAAAAAAAAAGGAATATAATACCAACCTTGAGCCTCGAGTGTAGGAAGGATCTGGCCTGCTTAGCGAGGAGGAGAAAGCTGCTCGGCACACAAAGCAATTAGCAGAAAGGGACGCACGAAAGGACCAAGGATTCAGGCAGCAGAAGTAAAACGGACTTGTCTGTAAAAAGAGAGCAAGGTAAAATATTTGCATTAGTCGGGGTGGTGGGGGCGGAAATAAATAAATAAAATCTACAGATGTGCTCAGAATAATATGTAGCAGGTGGGAAAAAAAGGGGCCACAATTCAGGGTTTGCAAAAATAGCACGCAGCTAAATATATAAATCTAAATTAGTGATAAAAGTAGTTAATTGTGTGATTATTTAGGCTTAAAGTCTTTGAGCCTGTCACCGAATGCGAACTTGAGAATTTTAGAACTCAAACTTGGGAGACTTGAAACTGTTCTTGTGGATTCTTGTGCCTTTTTTTGTATTTTAATTTTACCTTTTAAAATCTATACAAATTAAATGTACATATATTTTCAAATTTTCCTACCTAAAACCACCTTATTTTATACCCTAAACTGTATAAATTCCCAACAAAACCAACCAGTCTGCGGGGCCATGGAAATCCTTTTTTAATTTCCTTACCCGCCGCAATTGTAATTTGTATCTGAGCCCTGTTTGGCCTGGCTAAATAAAGTTATAAAAGCATAAAAGAGAGCGCGCCGCGGCCAAACATGCCACCCATGGAAATATTGTGGAAAATCTGGAGTGCGTTTCTGTTGCACATAAAATTTCATTGATTACATTTGTTTGCCGTTTGCCAGTTGCGCGTTAAATGCTTCGCAGGAGTGGGTTTCTCCTTATTTTCGGTTTTTCTTTTTTATGTTCTAGGCAAGGAGTGTGTGTGCCTAGGATCGTTTCCTGTTTACACAGGCCCAAGACCTAGGGTCCTGCCGCACGCGAACGCTAACATAAACTCAAACACCCCGAGAATTCAGGGCCAGGGCAGGGCTCTGGGCCCACGAAAGAGAAATACTTAACAAATAAAACGCTGTAATATATCTTTGTGGTGGTGATGGTGGTGGTGGGGAAAATACCTAGAATTATGTGCGCCTAAAAATATTTAAAACGCTATTTATATGCTAATACCAACGAGGCAGCCAGCGACCGAGCGAACACAGAAAGAAAAATGTATTCCGGGGAAATGGAAACACGCCCCACAAAACTGCATTATGCGAGGGCGGTTGCAATGGCATTTCATTATGTTTTTCTATTTTTTTTCTCATTTCATTCCAACGAATAAAAAAAGGAACCAACAGTTTTCACTAAATCCTCATTAATTAGTAGCATTTAGGGCGGCATTTTCCCCGGCTATTTTGTGTGCAGCCACGCCCGCCGCCCATCGCACATCGCCCACCCGCTTATCGAGCCGGCGATGCGGCAGCGTTAAAGCTACTTAGCATTAGAGGCACTGCCACAGAGCCGCAGAGCTCCAAAGCTCTTCCCCCCACAACATAAAGCCCATGGTGCACAGTGGGCCAGCCAGCTAGCCATTTGGTAACCGGTGTTGAAAACCGGCCAATGACACATTACTCAGCACTTTTAGGTGTGTGTGTGGTGCCGAAAAAGCCAAATGATGCATGAAAAGAACAGGTGGCTGGCTCATTCAATGGGATTACCCAGTCCAGATCGAAGGGGGGACAACTGCTGGCCAAGCCAACTAAAATCTTTAAAGAACATAAATCAGTTAAAGCTAATTGTGGAAAAAAGTTGGGTGCAAACACACACACACACTCACACCCTCTCCTGTAAAAGTTTTGTGTGTAGAAAATACTAAAAGTTTGGCCACCATGTTATTGAAGCTAAGTGAGTGGAGTGAACGAATTTTATATGAATTGAGCCAATTAATTGGAGCTTGGTAAGCTGCTGGTAAGTGGTAGCTGGGAAGAGGGCCAAAAGAGTCCCTGAAGACGGAGTTTATAGTGCCAATTATATGGATTTGTTTGGCACAGAAAGTTGCAAGTGTTTTCATTGTTTTATTTTCTTTCTTTTGTTTTTTTTAATCAATGTGGGAGTTTCAACTGGCTTTCAAGAGTTTAAATCAGGAAGAATTTAAGCTTTTTCAAGTTTATATTTCAGGCAATTAATTTTTAGTTATTTTATCTATATCTAAGCCCACTGTTTCACCATTTATTTTAGCAACTATTAGCGCGCCTGCTGGCCACCCAAAAATGTAGGCAACACAAAAAAATACACACTCAAAGCTTGGCCGCAAAAAAATAAAGAGAAAACATTTCATATATATATATAGAGATATACTTATAGTCAGGGAAACTCTGACCTGCACACACAAAAAAAAAAAAGGAAAACAAAAAAATTATACAAGTAAGAATAAAAACAACGACAGCGCCGACTAAGACAACACTAGAAATGCCATTGGACCATCGACCGGCGGGGCATTTGCCTGCATTTAATAACGTTTAGTCTGTGTGAAAATAGAAAAAAATATTTGGGTGGAAAAAAGAGGGAAAAGGGGGAAAAAGAGCAGAGGAACAGCACAGAGGGAACAAACAAAAACAAAACCATTTCAAATGTTGTGCTGTATGTGTGTGGGAAAAAGGGAAAAATTCCTACCCTACGGAACCGTGCAACGCATTAATTTCATTCACACTTTGGAAAAAATATCTACGTACATACACATTTAAGGCAAATATGCAATAACGGCGTGTTGGAAACAATAATATTTGTCTAGGAACCCGAGACCCAGAGGCCCCCGAAGTGAGGAATGAAAAGTGGCCGAAGGCCCGAAGAACTCTACCAGCAAAACACATGACGATGCTGCAGGGGCCACTCTGGGGTTAAGGGCAAAATATGGACAAGAAGCACGCGCAGCGTGGAAAAAAATTACAGGCCCTGAAACAGAACACAAAAAAATATATATATTTATACATGAGAGAGGGAAAGAAATCCCTGGTCCGTGTCTGAGCTTCGAGTTTGTCGTTTGTTTAACATTTGTTGAGGAACAATAACAAAAACATCTTCAGTTAAAAGTAAAAAAAAATGGTACAAACATAATAATTGCATAGGCTAAGGGCAGCTTGGGAATAAATTCTTGAAATTTAAAAAGGGTTTTCACCTTTACAAGTTAAATAATTATTAAAATATAAAAAGGTTTACCACCCTTGCAAGTTTCTTAATAAATCTTATTTTCATAATAGAACAATGTCTTTAAAAAAATTATATAAATGGATGAATTTTCCATTTTTCTTGTTCAAAAATCCATCAAATGACAACTACAATTTCCCTGCTGTATTTCCAAACTTTTTACCAATTTCCATCAAACTTTGACAGAAACAAACGTAAACCCTTCTGAGGCCATTTGACGACCCCCTAAAACAAATCGCAGCCAAATGCCCAGAAATCCCCTTAGCACACACCTCTTTTTTTACGACTGCAGATATTGAAAAGATCCCCCCAATGCCAATGCTGCAGCTGTAGTATTTTCCCCACAAAAAAAAGGAAAAAAAGAGGAGAGCAAACAAAGGAGTGAGGCTCTTTGTGCATTTGTCTCGCGTTGCCTTGATCCCCGGACCCATTACATTAGGGAGCTATCCACACACGCAGACAGTAGCCGCTGAACAGGAGCAGTTTTGAACACTGTGCACAGGGAGAAAAAATATAGTAAAAAGACAGAAATGCAAAATAAATAACAGGTAAGCTAGTGTAAATATTACTTCGTCCAAGTTTGGTCTATTTATTAATACAAAAATGTTACAAATTGAAGATTTTGTTATTCTGAGAAATTAGCAAATTCTTACTTGGGAATTTTAAGCACTCTTAGCGTTTTTTTTTTTGTATAACTAACTTGGCATTTGTTTGTTGTTTTTTTTATATTATTTCTATTCATATAGAACATATATTTCCTAATAAATTAGTGTTCCACTTTCTGTATAGAATTCGGCATAATAAACAAATTCGTACTTGGGAATTTTAGGCACTTTTTGATATATTTTTTAATAGCTACATTACCTTATGTTCGATTATTTACATTCTGTTAAGAAATCTTTCCATCTAGAGCCTGTATTATGTAAATAATAAGTATTGCATTTCTATATGCACATAGTTTTATTTAACGAAAACGTACTTGGGAATTTTAAGCATATTTTGTGCTGTATTTATAACTAACCTAGCTTATGTTTGATTATATAAATTCTCTTAGAAAATCTTTCTATCTACAGCCAATATTATTATCAAAAAAATGCAAATCAAAGAACATATTTTCTTTTCATGTGTAACCCCAACCCCCCAAAAAACGAGTCGTGTCACGGTGTTTGGGATTTTTCAATGTGTAAAACTACCTGTCGCTGTGCCTGGGCTGTGCGGTTGGGCTTGGGTCTGGGTATTTCCATTCTATTCCAACTGCTACTGCTCCTGCTGCTGGCTGCTACTGAAACTTGCTGGATTTTGGCCTCGCGTTGAGCCGGGCAAAACTATCTTTTAACACGCACAACGCATTATACGAGCACCTTGCATGCACACGTCGCCGCCGCCAACAGCCGCACCGCACATCCATCCATGGCACTGGCACAGGACCTGGCCAAAAAGGGAATGAGGGACGAGAGAGAGGCAGCCAGCCCAGTCAACGTATTTCCCGAGTGTTTTTCAGTCGCCACCTGAATTTCATTCCTGCAATCCCCTGAACCCAGTGGTATATATCCCTTTCCTCGAAAATTTTCCCTAGGTTCCGACTAACGTTTTCCACTTCTTGCTCTTGGCTGACGACATTTGTTGGCTGCTCTGCTCCGGTGCCTTTGCATGGGTTTTCCTCACTTCGTTTTGAATACACTTGATAAAAAGGGTATTACAAGTTGAATATCACATAGGAAATATAGGAATCTAAGCCATAAAATAAACTATCTAGGAAAATGTAATAAATGTAATAAATAAATGATATACAAAAATGTTTGATTTATCTGTAGACTTGATATAAATTTTAATATTAATTTATTATATCCAAGGACATAAACACTTCGTTCTTCCTTCTGCGAATTTTTCCTTGCCCCCTGTATAGTTCAGTTTGGTTTGGTTTGGGCTTTTCTCGCATTTGCCTTGGCTTTTCTTTTCAGTTTTTATTTCTGTTAAGTGAAATGTGCAGGAGCTCCTCTGAACCTAGAGCCCAGAGTGCAGAGTGGAAAAAATATTCTGGCTGCTGCACTCGTTCGTTGCTTGCTGTTCCTTAAATAAATTTTGCTTAGTTTTTGAATGGTTTTTGCACTTGAGAGGTTTATATTTTGCACTGCACTCGAGCAGACACACACACCCAGCAAACTTCTGGCTGTCTCCTTCTGTTGAGAATCCGAGAATTAGATTTGCATCAGTTGAGTTGGCGTAAATGCGTTTCGGGGGCTATGGGGTAATCTCAGTGTGGCAGCAGCATATTTATGCCTCACTCTGGCTCAATTGCTGGGGCGTGAAGGAAATACTTTTTCAGTTTTCCTTCTTTTTTTTTTAAGGGATTCCTCACACAGTCTGCACAGGAAATAACCAGCGATATAAATTAGAAACCAATTTCCTAGTTTGATTGGGGAAAACGATTGATAGATTTGGTTGAAAATATTTTAAACAAAATCTGGAATCTGTAAAATCACCTAAAATTTCCAAATACGAATTATGACACATTTCACATAGATCCTAATCACAGAGTTTATATTATATATTTTTCCCTGTGCATTCCTCTCCAAATTTGAACATTATTCTTGACTTTGAATTGGCCAAAAAGTTTGCGCATACATTTCAGACATTACAATGTCTAAGCGTAAAACTTTTCAAAGGGATTTTTCCGCAATCAAAGTTGAAGCCGGTCGTTGGGCATTTGACCTGTTCATTACTTTATCGAAGCAGTCCTGCTGCCGAGGGCTCTGAGATTCATTCCTGAGATGGATATCTTCATATAGAGCCGGAAAAAACAGTCAGTTGCGATGACAAATTGCCTAAGCAGCACCAGAACCACCAGCAGCAGCTGCAGGAGTGCAGCCAGTGCCACAAAATGTTGCAATTTATGCAAAGAAATGCAGCAATGCCGCCCCTTTACCCCCTCAGTGTTTGGCTACTTTTTATGCGGCCGCAAACAATTCAGCTTGTATTTGTATTTTCTCGTTTTTCTTTTTGTTTTTCCCATTTTTTTTCGCTTTCGTTGCTGCTGAATGTTGGCCATAAATTGTTGCGCACAGTGCGTTTCGTTTGGTTTGGTTTCGTTTCGTTTCGCAGTTTGCAATTCGCAGTTTTCCAGCATATTTCAGTGAGATGCCCTTTGTTGCAGCAGCTACGGGGCTTTCATTCGCCGTCGTCGTTGTTTATGCCTTCCATTTTATACTCATACATAAATACATGTTGTATGTACAAGCATAAGTGCGATATGTACGCGTGCTGCACGGCTGGTGTGATTCATAAACAGGCAACTTGGGTGGCACAGGCGCCTCCCCAAGGGCGAAAATGGAAGAAATATGTGTGTGTTATATGGAGAATAATTTAAGAAAAAGTCCTGCACAACATTTAATTGATTTGGTATTTCAGAAAATGTGGAGAGGAATAATTTAGGGACTCTTAGAAGGTTCTTTATAGATTAAAATATTTAAGAATAAGATGACAATTATCGATAAGTTGAGTCTCAATACTTCTAATAAACACAGGGACAGAGATATACACTTTTTTGACATATATTAAGAGGACATATCCCATTTCATATATCAACACAAATGTCGGGCTCAATATTATGTATCATATTGAAAATGCCAAACATTTTATTTATCGAAATTTTAATTATCGAAATAAATCGCTTTTAACGTGAAAATATCAAAAATATCGGTTAAATGTTATATAATGAGCGCCACTTTTCGATTATTTTCCTTCTATATATACTAAGAAGACAATCGATTTATTAAAGATGAATCGCAACATAAAAAAAAATCTATTTGTTTTTCTTTATATATCGATACGGTATGTCTTCCATCTTTAGTCTTTTCAAACGATTTTCTTAGTTTTTACTTTACCAATTTCTGTTTAACATTTCACATTTATTTCCTCAAGTGTAATATTTTCGCCTTTTTGTACCGCCAAAGGATTCGCTCCGCCCTGAGAGAAATGGTTATTTGGTATGTGGGGAAAACTATATTGCCCGCTCCAGTGGCCAAGCCTTAGGAAGACGAGGACCTGGACCCTGGCTTGGAGGCTTCGCATATTTCGCTCAATCCACACGAGAAAACCCCACGAAACTAACAACTCCCCGTAGAGTATTTATGCGGCTGGATGGACGGACGGTCAGACATATTTTTTTCCCCCCTATTTTTTTCCTCTGTTGTTTGGTTTGCACATTCTGCGTGCGTTAACTTTTCTGCAGCACTGTCCGTGTTTTCTAGCAGCAGTTGCCAACATTCCCATAGTCATCGTCATCGCCACACCGCGAGTCGGGGGCAAATATTTCGCATCTTTTGTCTATCTTTTGTAATAAATTTTTGTGTTTTTTCCTTCATCTCTTGATGGTCATGTAATTTGAGACGCCGAGAATGGTGAGTTTGTGTGTGTATGAACATGTCAGGTAGCTAAAAGAAAAACTTCTCTTCTAATGTTCGTCATTCTCATCATAAGCTGAAAATATGGCTGATAACCTATTGTGTACTCTATCGAAATATTGGGTATTACGAAATTATTGGGTAACTTGCAAGAAAATAGAAGAGAGAATATTGTAAATAATTTTAAAAATGATAAAATCTTCAATAAATGTAATTTAAGACGAGTTTTAACCAAAGCTTCTTAAGGGCTTAAATTGATGTCATAGTTTTCATTTATCATTAAAGAATTGTAATCTATAGATAAGGCTTATATTTTTATATATATTTTGAAGTATAAATATCGTACTTACTATGAAGCTACTTAAATATAAAATAAATGCATATTTAAACATTAAAACATTTCCTTTCATTACTTCTTAATAAACTTCCTGCATAAAAAAAGTAACCTGAAAATCAGCTCTTTACAATAAAACCCCTCCTCTAAACTACACTGATTTCCTTCTAAAACGCTTTAGGGTATTGGTATTTTCATCAGGCCCATTGCTGGCTTTCCCCCAGCCATCATTTTCATTGAGTCTTTTATTATTATTTGCTAGCGGAACCTTGGCGGCGGCGGCGGCGGCGGCCTGTCAAACTCCATTTGCATTTGCCAAAACGTTGTCGAAAATTGTTTCTCTTCGAAAAAAGAGAAAAAGAAAACAAAAAAAAAATCTGCTTGGAGATGGAGATGGCGGACCGTAGTCATCCATCCATCTATTTGCCTAATATATCTTCATAGTCGCCAGTTTATGGCCTGCTTGGTCCTCGTCCTGCCTATATAGCAATCTGCCGGCGGAATCTGGTGGCCGCCTCCAGCCTCCCGCCCCCAGCCACAGTTCCACCCCGTTTCCCACCGCCACCATAACACACTGCATCGCTTCTGCTGTCATCGTCTGTCTGCCAAATGGTTGAGATTGTAATTTTTTTTTTTTCGTTTTTCAAGCTTCCGTATACTAATGCGACGGCGGCCTCGGAATCGTCCATGGCCAGCCGCCTGCCTTCCCAGCTTCAGCGCGGAGGGGAGACGCCGCTGCTGCTTTGTTTGTGCCTCATATTTACGAGGGGTCCAGGTCCAGGCGAAGGATAGAAGCTGCTACTGGGAAGGCTTATGCACTGAGCTTCAAATTGAAGCTTACAAGTGAGTTTTTGTCTTGAAAATTGATCTATAGTGCAAGTATAAGCATGAAATCTTAAGTTGAACACCTTATAATTCTCAACTGCTTTTTCTGCAAAATATTTTAAGACCATAAAAGTTAGTTTATAGTTCACAGAGGCTAATTCTTTCTCCTTTGGAATATAAATATTTTTGTACACAGTACTATAAAGCCAAAATATAAGTTTCTTTTTGAAAATTAAAATGCAGTGCAAGTTTGAACATGTTTATTGTTCGTAAAAATGCTGCTTAAAATTCCCAACTGTTTTTTTAGCAGAATAAGTTCTAGCTCCTAAATTTCAAAGATCTTTAGCCCTTAAATGCGAGCTTAGATATGCGTTCTATCTTGAAAATGTCTTTTCTAAAATTGTTAAATATATTTTCAATATTAACTAAATTTTAATGTGCATCGCTAAGTATTTAAAATTCCAATTTTGTAAATTGAAGTAGATCTTAGTATCCGTTGGACTTTTATTTTCAATTTTAAAATATTTTCTTAGTTAAAGAACTGAGAAAAATTTGCAATATAGTATAAAAAATAAACTCTGCTTAAAAGTGTATAAAAAAATCTTTGTAAATTCTAGGCAGTCAGAGCTTGATATTTTCTCATCTCAATATTAGATTGAATTTGTCTACTCCCGATTTAACAAAATTTTCCCACAGTGTCACATTCGCACTCGTCGAGTATCTCATGCCATCATCTTTTAAACGACAACGGCGGCAATTCCTCAAGTGTTTTGGCTGCCAGTGCCGCTGCTGGTCGTTCGTCGCTCCACTTGAAAATTTGGCATCAAATGTCAGCGTCAGGAGGCCCAGGCCAGGCGGCCCATCGTCGTTTTGTCGTTTTGCATTTGATTTTCACTAGTTCTCAGCTCTCAGCTCTCGGTCCCGGTCCTCAGACCGGCTCTTCCCACCCTCGAGAGGTCGTCTGTCCATCGGATTTAAATGAGTTTTTCAAATACTTGTGCACGTACGGGCTGAATTTGAACGGTAGTCGGTCGGTCGCTGGTCGTTGGTCGCTCGTCGGCAACATCAACAACTTTCTTTTATTCCTTTATCTCACAGCGAATGGAGCCGTAATATATATACGCCTTCTGGCACGCACTGACATTTCCTCTATTTGGGTTTCTATTCAAACTTCAAGACCCAACCAGAACCAGAAACAGAAACCAGAATCAGAACAGAAAACTCAACTCTAACTCGGTCTCTGGCTCTCAATTGAATTCATGCTCTGTCATTTTTAATGAATCACTTAATTGTCATCCAAGTCGGGTGGACGTCGAGTGCTCGAGAGTTTCTCTGGATTCGATTCGGATTTTGGTTGTGAAGGTTAGGAGTGGGAAATATATATATAAAGGGAATATAGGGGGAGGAAGCGACTTCACAGGCTGCCAAAACATTCAAGAAATCTGAGAAGCCAAGATGTTTCGCTTGAAATGAAGTTGCAATGATCCGAAAAGTGGAGTTTTGATGAGGGATATTCTCGGTGATCTGTGATCTGGGATCTGTGGGCCCGGGAAAACGATCTTTTAAATGCTTCAGTTATTCAAAGTTGATTGAAAGGCGAGTGCAAGGGGGATATGTTTAAAGTTGAGTATTTAAATTGAATGTGTAAAATATTAAACCTTATTTTATGTACTCCCCCGCACTGTTTTATTTCCCAAATAAGTTCTTAAAATTCATCAAAAATTTGAGAGTTATTTGTAAGGCATAAACGAACTCGTTAAATGCTACCTGCTTTTATTTCCAACCGAAACTCCTGTACAATCAACACCTTTTTTGCCACTAAACATACGTTCGAGACCAACTCCACTGGTCCATAAAAATTCCAGAAAAAGAAGTAACGAAAAGCCCTGAACTAAATTCCCGAAAAACCCATTCCCATTGCCATTCCCATTCCCCTGGGTGAGGACATTGCAACTCCATCAAAACGGCTCTCGCACCACATGAAATTACTCATAAAAGTGCGACCCGAAAAAAAAAAGAAAATAAAGAAAAGCAAAAGAAAAGTACGTTTGTCAGAACAAGTGAAGTGTCTCTCGGCTGTCGTTTGACGTCAACATACATATCTCTGTCTCTCTGGGCTGGAGTTGCTTGGGAGTTGAAAGTGTTTTTACCCATTTTTGGCAGGGACACCGGACTCCGAAGTTTGGACTCTACACATTCGAGGCCTTGCCTCGCCTCATCGTTTGCCGGCGGCATCTAACAAATTTAAATTGTTTTCAACTTAATTTTCGGGGACCCAGTTATCATGGCCAAGTGTGTGCATCTTCATCAAGAGAGTGCTGGGCTTCACTAACGAGACCGCCACACACATTCCGAGTTCACTACACTTGAAACATATAAACTAAAGAGTTTTCAAGACTGTAAATATAATGCTCAAACGACCAAATATTTCGAGTTCCCTACCATTTTATATTTAAAGCAATCCGGCTCGAAGGACCATTTAAGAACTGTGTAACTGGGCAAAGACTTATGAGGAATATATTTTTATATAAGAAATTTAAAGGTTTTTTAAGACTGTACATTTTCTTTTTATTTTAATAGAAAACCGGCTCGACGGCCCAATAAATAACTGTGTTTATGGGTGACGATTTATTACGTCGGTGCTGTGATTGCCAATCAAAATAATCGTCTTTTAATTTAAAATTGAAATGAATTCGAAATGGAGATTACATCAATTCAATTATTTTAGGAATTAAAAAAGCCTTAGCATGGACAACGAGTAACAAAACTATAAAGTAAGAAATAAAAGCTTCGGTTGATTTAATTTCTTGAAATTTATTGCATAATATCTCATAGTTATCACAAAATCTCTTCATTTTCCACACAAACTTTTATTGGCCTAATTAACTTCTAATTTATGTTACCAATTTCCACATTTTTATGAGCATTTCTTTTTGCTGACTGCATTGGAGAGTCTTTAGAAAAGCATAAACAAATGAAATGAGGCAAGCAAATATATTTCAAACGGAGCATAGCGGCCGCCGAGAAGCCTGCCGCCGCCGTGGCATCTTCATCATTTTCCACGCATGATTCGGCATAAAATTTCGTTCACACCATTTAATTTTTTTTTTTTTCCTGCTCCGAATATAGAAATATATATATAGGGGGCAGGCAGGACAGACAGACTGAGAGATGGTCGAGTGCTATATTGTTGACATTTTGGGCTCAACACTCGATACTTGTGGCACACGCATGAGCAAATTGTGTGAATTATAGTCGGGGGCTCCTCATGGTATTTATGGGATCTCTGGGATAGGATCGGTAAAGTTTTTGGGAGAGTGAGGAGGACATATGTGGGCATGACACTCATTTCGTAGAGGTTGGAGAAGTCAGCCGCTAATTAAGTGCAGCCGAACATGACTTTTTATAACTTGAATTTATGGTGATTTTATGGCCGCCCAACTCCTAGGGGAGCCAGCCGCTGCTCCTACTCCTCCCTGGCTTGGCCTGAGATCAATCAGCAAGGCGATATATTTGATTTGTAATTAAGACAAACGTAACTGTTTATATATGAGTATATGAGGAGTATATCACCCCGACAGCGGCTCACATCTGAGGTTCGCTTCGGGATTCGCTGTAAAGCCATGAAGTTTTTTTGATTGAGTTTTACGGCCTCTAACACTGAGGCACTTGCATATGATTAGAGAGAGAAGCCAGGCAGCAAAGCCAGAACCGGTGGGAACTGTGGAACCAGTGGGGAGTTCACAGAAGTTCCAGAATCCATAACCACAGGGCTTTTCCGTGCAGTTTTGATTAGCTTCTGCCTGCATAAATTTATGTTTGCTTTAACTTTCTTAGCTCTTTCCTTTTTCCTCTTTTGATTTTTGATTTTTTTTTATATTCAGTTTGTTCTTTTAATTAGCATCTTCAGACTTGACTTCACTTCTTTCCGACTCTCACTATGAATTTTATTTTTTTGGAAATCCCGCTGCTTAAAAGTGACAGCTGAAAGTCCACACATTCCATTAGTCTGTCAAAAATCGTGGGCAAAGTTCTTGGCGGCTCTTTCATTAGCATAAATACAGAAATAAATGAGCTGGCCGGCTGGCATTTTCCTATGCGACATTTTAGAGGTAATTTTAAATGGGAAAAATAAACGGAAATTAATTTAATTAGCCAACAATTTTAAATTGTTGAAAAAAGCCAACTTTGCCGACATTTTTTGGTTGTTAATTAGTTTTTACATTGATTAATAATTTGTATCCATAATTTGCACACCTGGTGAGATTTAATTTAGCAAAGTTAAACAATGAAAATAATCTAATATTTAGCCGTCAAAACGTATGTCTGAATGCTGCTTTTTTAGCCGAACAAAGCATATTTTGCATAAATTAAAGACTGATTTGATTTTGAAAGTAGAACAAACAAAAAATGTTAAATTGATTATGTAAATATCGCTTTTATTATTTATATATAGCTGCTTTTTTCCCCTAAACTAGGTCTTATTTATGTTTTGATTCCCGATTTCCCAGCTGCTTTGTTTATGATGAAACCCATTAATTTATTCATTCCGTTTGGTCTATAAAAAGAATAAATCCAAGCAAATGTTTGCTAAATTTCACTCTCTGCTTAGCAATTTTGTTTGGATTCCCTCCCAACCATTCAATTTGTGATGTGGCAAATGCAATGGCAATTTCAATTGCTAGCCGGCTGCTTAATTCGTTTCAGTTCACTCTGTCGCGCTTTAAGCGGCAAATTTAATTCCAATTTAATTCGAGCCTAATCCATGGCGCCGCCAGAGCCAAGAAAGAAGCATTTCCCAAGCATAATCCCCTGGCTCTGCCCTACTTAGAATAATTTGAAAACTTTAAGCAGCAACTTTTTACCAGCGAATGCAGCTGTGACGCGATTGCTTCAGGGCAGGGAATCGCCGGCTGGGTGGTGGCCATCAGTGTTGCCATGGATTGCAAAAAATAATAGCCAACTATAAGGTATTAAAGAAAATAAAATGAAAGTGGAAGGATTTACTCAAGGTGGCTGAAATACTTTCGGTCTTGAAAATGGGTATTTATTTGGGTACAAAAAATTATTAAGTTAAAGAGAAAGAATCGAAATCCATGACTTTATATTTAAGCAAGTGAAAATGGTAAAGCCTTCTTTCAATTAATATTTCTAACTTGATTTATAACTATTCCATATATTGTAATACATGAGAAATCTTTTACAAGTTAAAAAAGAATTTTAACATAAAATTATATAAAAATTGGAATCTCAAACTGTTTCTTTATTTATTTTTTAACAAATTTAAAGATTTCCCTTCCAAATTATATGTGCAAAAGGTTTTTCCGTTGCCTTAACTTTGCTCAAATAATTTGAAAAATATCCCTAAATATTCTAAAATTCCTTACAAAAACCGCCACAAAAACCCACCAAACTGGCAACACATTTTGGTGCAGAGACGCGGCTCATAGAGTAATTGTATCTGGCCAAAGTTGTGGACACTGGCATGGATCATCTTGGGTCTGTGGGCCAGTTTATGCCTACGGTTATCACATCATTATTCAAGCATCAACTTCTTCCTTTTCCTTTCTTTTTCCTCATTTTCTTGAAGCATTTTTCCATCGCTTTTCCGTGGGCCTTTTGTCAAAGCCAAAAACTTAAGTTAAGCCACTTGAGCGACATTGTTGAAATCGGTAATTTGCCTGCCTTCCTCTCATCGCCGTCGTCGATTCGGTTCGCGGGAGTTCCCCCTCCTCATAGCCCTGTTCTTGGCTGTGTATCTACCAGCTTGGCCATAAAAAAAAAAACAAAAAAACGCGATGAAAACGGGCAAACGACGAAGACGGCTAACGACTTGAAAATCCTTATTAATCACACAGAGTCCCAGGGTCCAAGAGTCTGCGAGTCCGGTCTTGGCCATAAAAAGTCAATGCTGCCACTGATAAGCAAACCGGCGACATGGCCAACACAACATCGGAGCAACACAGAGCCACAGAGTCACCAAATAAAGGCAGCAGGCCTCCTTCTTTCCTTCCACAACTCACTTTTCAATTAATTAATCCAACAACATTCCAGCACTATTATCTTGGCATATCTCAAATATTTCCTTTAATTACGCCAAGCGGCGAGGAGGAGAAAAAAAGGAACCCAAGACTGGCCAAGAGTGTTTGCAGGCAACAACAAAAATCTGACACCTCGAACAATCAATACATCATCATAAGTGCGGCATGCAAAAAAAAAAATACAATAAAAAAAGGAGAAAATCAGGCAGTAAAAAAGGAGTATGGAAAAAATAAGTAACAGACACGCACACACAATTACAGGCACGATCCGAAGCAAGGACTGGGCCAACTCCGTCTTCGCCTTCTCCGTCGCCGTCGCCATCGCCTTCTAATGTACAAAAAAAATTTATGCCATTCAAAATTAGCAAAGTGTTATCTAAACGCATAAATTACATGCACGTACAGAGTGGGCAAAATGGGTGGCTGCAAGGGGGGTGCCTTTTCTTCTCCCGGTTGCATGCAAATTGCCAGCGAGGAGCCTCCTTCCTCCTGCTCCACCTCCTCACATGCTGCCACAGGATATGCGAGGGGAGAGGGGGAGTGTGTGAGTGTGCGATAAGTTGAAAGACATTTTGCTGAAGAAGCTGCCACAGCAGCCAACTAGTTACTATGCATGCACAGAGGAGGTTAATGAAATAGGTTCTTTTTTAAATCAATATATATATTACAAAATAATTAAATATAGACAGACAACAAAATATCTGTAGATATGAAAACTGTAAGAGAAATTATACCCAAACTATTTTTTATATTTTATATTTATTTGTTAAGTCATGAATTCTATCATGATTCTGTCATGAAAATGGCACTAGTGAAATTAATTTATTATAGCATTTTTCTATACAATTATAAAACAAGCTGATGTAACTTTTAAGCCTATTTAAGCCATATGCGATTTGTATCTTTAGTATATATTTTAAAGCCTTTAATCATGAATTATATTATCCTTCTAACATGAAAATGGAACTAATGAAAATGGTGGAAAAATACAAAATAAAAAACTCTTATGGAAAAAGAGCCGGATATTTGAAACTTTCATTCCCAATATTTATTTTGAGTCCTTTTTACTTTGTCATGAATAACATCTTGATTCTGTCATGAAAATGTCACTATTCCGAGGTAATAGGAGTTTTAGACAAAAAATAATTTAACTTTTTAATATTAAAAAAAAAATATTAAATTTAAAAATCTAGTAGCTTTTATAGGAATATTTCATTTCAGAAGTTAGTACAGACAAATTATATAAAATGATTGATGACTTCTTCAGATAAAATTCAAATAAATATATTCATAACTAGCAAAGTTACTCAAATTATTTTTATTTTGCACTAAAAATAATATTAAAACAAATATATTTTCTTTAATTTTTGAACATAAACCTATTTTTCTACAATATTAAAATATTTTTGTAGACCCCACAGCTTTATTGTAATGCCCACAACTGTTTAACCTGACTGTGTATTTGTGCGGCAATGCGGCATAAACGATGCCAACAACTGATTGTGACGTGAACTAAGCTCGTAATGAAAGCATATATACAAGTCGGCCAGGCCAGGCCAGAAACTGAACGGAATAAGACCAAACCGAACTGAACTGAGCAGATACTTGGCCCAAAGACTCGACCATCTTTCTCCTACTGCCCTTCCCCTGTCTCCTGCACAGCTTCTTGACCAAGATGACAACGTGGCCATGGCGCTGTTTTGGACCAATTGCCTATCGCCGTCATGTGAAGATGCCCCAACAGTGGGGGGAAAATAAAAGGGGAAATATTAGAGGAATTTGGAATAGAAAATTCTGTTAGAGAAATGAGTGGAACATTTATTAAACAAAAGAGTTTAAGTAGACAAAATGTCAATATATATGGAAGGAATCTTAAGACTCCTTTTGATATGAGCTTCTGTTAATAATTCATACGATTAAAGTACGTTTTGCTTTACAAATCTCATTAAATTAATACAATAATCCCCTTCTAATTGAATAATTTAGCCAATTAACCCACTGTGGCCCACGCAACAACCGCGCTGGCTTGGCTGTTCATTTGCTGCCACCAAAGCAATCTTGCAACGCAGCAGCAGTTCTCCCAGTTCTCCTCCAGAGTCTGAGCGAAACCGAGACACACTGGGACTCTTTGGGACTCAACTCTGGGACAAGACTCCAACCGCTCTTGACTTGCCAATGCGACTGTGCCTTGGACTTGGACTTGGACTCCAGTCCGCTGTGGATTCGCGACTTTTGCGATGGCACGACTTTGGCGAAATAAGATATAAGCACGACATAAATGGTACTTTATATCCGCAAGATATTATTTTTCCAAACATACACACACAAAAGGTTTATGATTTTTTCTAGATATTTTGTCATCTTTATTATCAGCAGAAGGCGCACAGCAGAGCCGAACCGCAATGGCAATGGCCCAGGCATAAAGTAACCAAATAAGCACAAGCGGCAGCAGCTGAAGATGCGGCGGCTAACCGGTGTCATGGGAAGAGGCCAAGGAAAATAATATAGGAAATACTGGTACATAAGTGCAAAGCCAAGAACAAGGATGGCTGCGTGGAGAATTGGCCAGAATCGAATGCCAAAAGCAGAGCAGACAGAAGGAGACAGAGCCAAAGCCAGGTGAGTGTCAGACCAAAAGGCAGGAAGCAAAGCCAACTGCAGCACTTGACCAGAGTCTTGCGATTCTGGAGACGACACCACAATGGCACAATGGTAAAGAAGGGAATGGAACTGGTGGAACCATGGGAATAGGAGCAGTTGCGTTGCGTACTTAGCACTTGACCACACCACTTGCAGTTGGGTTTACCTTACCTTAACCTAACCCCTTCCTACCTTCCTTTCATTCCCTTCTTGGCCGCCTTCCATGGTGCGTCATATTTACGGTTGGGTCCAACACATAAACAACATTATTTGCCACCCCAAGCCAAAGGCGGCCCCCTGTCATAAACTAGTTTCACACACATCTATATCTATACATGCAGAGAGAGGAAAATTTAAGGCAAAACCCTCTTAAACTACAAGATTTTGTTGAGGTAACACTTATGATTTAAAGAAAGTCAAGGAAAGTACAGAAAATATACTCTAACTTTGTTTAAACTGTAGCTAAAATATTATAATAAAACAGTTAAGATACAGAAAACTTTTAGAGGCTCTAAAAAATGATTTAAAATTGCCTCTAAAGTGCCTTACATATATTCCTTAATTTTTCTTTGCAGTGCTTAATTTTTTCTTCTGTGCACTTGGTCTTGGAACTATATTAATGCGTGAGCACACACAGCTTGGCTACCAAGCACAGTTCTCCACCTCTGCCCATCTTCTTCGAGGGTTTTTCTACACTCACATACTCCAAATATCTATATATGTATATAGATATTTATGTATATATGTTTAACAAAAGGCGCCGTCCAGGGCATTGAGGCTTTGCTTCTTTGTTGTTGACTTAGGCCCACGCCAAAGAGCCCGAACCCGAACCCGAGCCGGAGCCGTAGCCGGAGCTAGAAAGGCTTCTTCCTCCATAGAGTCCGAGCATAAAAAACCACAAAAACCAGAGCTGGCATATTGCCGCTATTGTCTTTTATAGTTTCCTGGAACATTTGCCGCTTCGGCTTCCCATCTCGAACTACAGAGGCCACTGTGGTGGTGCAATTCTTGGGCCCCGGAGAGCTTTCCTCCTCCTCGTATATATATACATATGTATATATATATTATATATATATTGTATGACTCCTCGTGTGTTATATGTCTTCGCGGTCGCCATCGCAGCAGTTGGGGGCATCTCTATTGCCGTATTCTTTAAATATGATTTAAAACTTTACCGCAGACATTTGCCAACTGTAATGTGACCTAGTTAGGGGGGCAGGCAAGTGTGGGTCGAATTGCGACAGAGGAGGGAGGTCTATTGTATAACAAAACAATAAAAGAAAAAGTTTTTTATATAGACCAAAGCAACTGCAATAGCAAAAGGCAACTTTTTTTTATTAGGGGAAAAACTAGAGCTTATAATCTGCAATTTGACTAAATTACCAGCTTTAAAACAAATAAGTTATAAGAAATTAATTTGTAGGAATCAAATTAAGGTGTATAATTTATTTGCTAATAAACAAAGTGATTTAAGTAAATAATAAATATTGCAGTTGTATTATAAATGAACGAATTAAATATTTATTGTGAAGCAATTAAACAAGTAAAATTAAAGTTAATAATTAAATGTTTGTTTTTTTTAAAGGAAGTTTATATACATACATTTTATTGTTTATAATAACCATACTTTTCAAATAAATTGATTTTAATTAGATTGAAAAATAGTTAAATATTTGTTTCTCTAAAGGAAGTTCATTTAATTTATGAATCTGATCAATTCATTTAAGTACCTAAAAGAAACCCATTTGTCAAGTAAAATTAAAGTTAATTATATTGAAAAATAGTTTAGTATCTGTATTTGCAAAGCAATTTCCTTCAATTTATTAGCTTTTTATGTGGCTATATAAATTTTATAAATTGCACACAGTTTTCCCCTATCAAATTGATTAAATCACATTAAAATTAGTTAAGGTTCACGATCACCCAAGCTAAGCTTTTACAGTTTTATTTACAAAGTAAATTCCTCGAATAATGTTAATCGTATATCAGTCTGACAGTTTAACTTCCTCCACATGTGACTGATTTAATTTCCTCTAACTTAAACTTCCCATTGACGATGACATTCACTTTTACTCTATATAGAAAGTGTCGTTGGCAAGACCAAATGAAATCAATAAAATCAGCAGAGACTGGGTGTATATATATTGAGTTTTATGCCAATAGGCCAAATCTGATTTCCCATTAGGGCACAGTGGGCTTCCTCGCAATTTAGTAGCTTCATTCATCTGCAATCATAAACTGCACAATGGGGTAGCTCCGCTCCAAGACTCAATCTGCCGCGGGGAGTCCACTTTAATGTGGCACATCAAAACTTAACGACAACACCTACTCCAGTTTGTTTTATGGCGTCTACAAAAATGAAACAAAAGACCAACGACCGACTACCGACCGACCGACAAGGAGACCAATTTTCTGGCCGGCTAGCTTTTCTGCATTTCTGATGCCCTGGAACCGTGCCAAATGGCAAATATGGACAGCTCATAATTTTACACAATTGTTGCCCCCAAAAACTTATGAAACATGCATGATGTTCGTCTCGTCTCCACCCAAAAAACACAAGCCAACAAATTACGACGGCACCAAAGGCACTTCAAAACTTGAGGGAAAAAACTACACAAAACGAGAGAAAATACTTGAGCGGGTATCATTAAAAAAAACGCAAAACCCCTTTACAAAAAAAAACGGAAAAAACCCAAAACCAAAACCCACGAAACCCTCCTTTTTTCCCTCTCTCCACATTGCAGCAGCGTAACGAATTTTTATTTGGCTTTTTTCTCTTCTCTGGCCAAAAAGCCCAGGCAGAAGAAAAGGCAGATAATACAGTTGATAATAATCCTCAGCAATGTAACTCAATCTCGGCTTCTAAGTTCTCGGCCAATGCGATACGCAAGCGGAGGGACAGGACACGATGTAGGGAGTGGAGTGCGGAGTGCACACAAAACGCTAAAGTGCACCAGAAAAATAGCAGGAAAAATGGTAATTCTTGTACGACTTTTAGATGCTCTCTTCGGTTTTAAAATGAGAAGTCTTAAAGGCTTTAAAAACAATAATTGTAGTTTGGAACTACACTTTATAAAACCCATCTCAAGGCTGCTTTCATAGAAGACCTTAATCCTTTAAAAATTCAATAGTTTCTTTCAAGAAATCCATTGCTTTATATAAGCTTCTATTAATACTCTTCAAATTTATTCGCTTCCTCTACATTTCTCATCTCAAAAGAGCATTCCTAGTCACCCAAAAACCCCTTAAAAATTGAAACCCCAACCATTGGCATTGGCTAAAATAATGTGCATGAATGATGAAATGCAGCGAAGGCTGCCAAAGAAGCGGCGCTCAGCCAAGATGCAAGCGGCAAACACAGGTAACATAGTAAGTTAAAGGGGTGGAGTGAGACAGGTAAGACAAAGAGTAAAGGGGGGGTATCAACAGGCAAGAGAAAAGACTGGGGCCAATCGGGGAAGTGGAGTTTGGTGGTTATTCTGTTTTCTGGCTTTTGGACAATGGTACCGGCCTGCTATTAACGTCCAGCGCACACATGAAACAAGATATTTGTACCCCAGTACCCGATGAAGTATACTGCTTCGTGGCTCTTAAGTCGATGCTATTATTGCCCGGCAATACCAGGGACGGTGACTTCTACCGGGGATCTGCTCCGCCACTCTGGACGAGACTCCGAGGCAGAAGGCAGAGGTCTGTTGCAAGACACCGGAACGGGTTTGTCAGTTTGACTTTGACTCCTCGCTGGCCGGCAAGTTTTCGTGATGCACAGAGAGAAAACCAAATTAAGGAGCAACTTACATTGTGAAAAATATCATGAATTTAATACAATTCAGATTTTTCTTTAAATATTTTAAAATTAAATGTTTAAAAGTCGAATCTAAACCCAATATTTCTTCAATTTAATTAAATTTTCATTAAAATTCCCAGCTTGCACAAATCTACATATACGATTAAAACCAACAAAACATCGAAAATTTCGATTCGAAATTCGTAAAAATTGGGGTTCTCTTGCCTGAAATAAGTTCCTATTTTTGTTTTTCTATACAAATCGGTTCAGTAATAACATTCCTGACTAGGTATGGCAGAAAATATATCGAACGTTATATATCGAACGAAATAAATACGATAAATACGATTTTTGGGCAAGTTTTGATAGTATCAATTTGAAAACAACTATATTTGTTAATTGTTAAAATTACGATTGAAGAAATGAAATGATTTTTATACCTAATTTTTCTTATCCATAAACACGCCTATTCCCAAATTAAATAAATATTTTCCTTTTCAACATAAGCTTACAATTTCCTCAGTGTAAGGATGGCACTCTGGGTGCTGCCTTCCCGCAGTTTCATTTCGGGTCTTCTTTTCTCCCTTTTTCCCCGAGCTGTGTTCATCTCTGCCTTCGTTTTTCTCATATTTTTTTTCTGGTTCCTACAAAACGACACACGCTGCATGCGGTGGGGTCCCCGTGTGGTAAGATACTGGGACCGAAAAGGTAAAGACCGAGCCAGATCCGAATACCGGACCCGGGGAGCGACAGACCAACCGACCGACCGGTGTGAGTAATAGGCGGCGTTGCCGTTGTAGTAAATGAGCTTACCAGGTGATACCAAAACACAAAAGAAATTATAGTAATCAAATCATTTTTATGTTAAATTATGATCGACAGCAGGCAGGCGATGCGAAGCGGAGAGCGGAGAGACCCTCTCGGTGGATGTATCTTTGTGCCTTTTTGTATCTCTGAGGCAGTCGTAGTGGGTTTTTAATGAAACTTTATACTAAATAGCAAATTGTTGTAGCTTTATGTGCGATGTGGGGTGTGTGAGTGTGAGAGTGTGTGTGGTAGGTAGGTTTACTGATGTGGCTGCAGCTCTCTGGCCACGGCTAATTATCTTTTGGATTGCAACAAGTTTATTAATGTTTATGTGCTGGTATAGAGAGGGAGGAGGACTGGGAAGCGGACGACTCTGGGCTCTCAGGTTGGTTCGTGGCTAAAATTTATTGTTGCAGCGCTTCATTGAGGCGCGGCGGCTGTGGCAGCGCGATTTTTAAAAGGTTTCAATGAACATTTATTATGATTGCAGGCCGCCCGGCCTCAACTCCGAGGCGAGGAGCGAAGTCTTTTGCTAATAATAAACATGTACACATAGTTGTTGCTGGCTAATATATCAACTTTGTTTTCTTTTTTTTTCATATTGTGTCGAGCCGCAACAATATAAATGCTCCCATGCTCGTGCTCTCCGTGTATGTTAGCGCCCGATCTCTTTGGCCTGTTAATAGTTTGCACAAAGTCTGCACTTTGCCAGTGTTTATTCATTGTGCCAAATCCATAAATCATGGGAATTATGTTTATTCGACTGGGAACACCCAGCAGCAGCAGCAGCACCAGCAAAAGCAGCTCAGTACAAGTGCTGTTTCAGTTGCAGTTTTTCATCTTAATGAAAATGTTCATATAAAAACTCAACTCTGGCAATATAAATCAATGGATATAATAGAGAGAAGCACAGGCGACATGACACATGCACATAATCCGGTTGCCGTTCTGAGTAGATTTTAATTAAATTTTTCGGTTTATGTGTTTGTGATTTAGAGCGCGGCAGATATGAAAAGGTTTTTTGCCTTTAATTCTTTTAGTTTATTAATTTTTTTTTTTATTTATTTGAGGCTATGACACGGGCATTCAATTTGAACAGCAATCAGTCAATTAAATGCGAGCTTCAGCCTTTGCCATTCATGGTAAATGGGTTAAAATTTCTTTGAGTTATTAACTCTAGAGTGTTGAATGTTGATTGGTAGGCCAAGAAACTATAATTGCAACCGAGAATCTTAAGACGGAGTGTGTCTTGAGTGAAATGCGATTAATAGAAAGGCTTGAAGAGCTATGAGTTTCAATTAAAAGCAGAAAAAATAGAGTAAATTGCAAATGAAAGCTCAAAAAAATCAATGGGAAGTCTCTTTACTTTTCTTAATTAATCGTACAAGAATTAGGGTCATTCCCTTAATATATAGAGAGAATAACTCGGATTCCGCGTTAAACACCTTATCGAAAATATCGATAGTTTGATCAAATAAAATTTTAAGTATCGAAAAAATGTTATTTTTTATCGATTGTATTTAGAATATATTTTAAGCCACATTTTACATTATTTTCTATTTTATTTTGGTTTTAAAACTAGTTTAAACCAAGTTTAGACTCTTCCTTGAAACAGTTTGACTTAGCCAATCGATTTATCGAACATATATAGCAACGTTTTAATATCGATTTATATAGCGCTGTATGTACCATAAATAATTCCCAATTCTAATCATTTGTGGAAGCAAAGTATCTAAGTTAATTGATTCAAATAAAAAAAACTAATTAATTGCACAAAAAAACAAAAAATTTGTAAAATAAAACTCTATTTTAAATTTAATAGAAAATAAACTCGATTGGTAATAATTTCCTGCACAAAAATGTACAAATTAATCAATATAAACACAGAAAATAAATGTAATTAATTTCCTTAGTCACCAAGTTGTGAAAATATTTTCGAAAGTTAACACATAAATCATAAAATAACATGTAAAATTAACTGAGTGTAAAGTCAAGCCCCAGCAACCTGGTAATTAAATATTGTTGAACCATTTTATGAGCACTCTCTTTCCCTTTTGTTGTCCTCCAGCATCATAGCAAATTAATTTGCAAAAATGGCTGATGAATTTCACATAAAATTGTACAAACAAAACCTTGACATCCAAATATAGGCCCGGCTCCATGTCACTTGTTCACATAAAGTTTAAATTGATTTTGCCGTTAGCTGTTGGCCGGCAGCCTTCGGCCTGCAGTTGGTTAGGAAAAAATCCGTTCGAGCACTTACATCTGCAAATAAAGAAGAGACAAAATTGGAAACTTAATTAGTTAAATTCACAAACAAAGGCAAACACACAAATGCAAACAACACACAGATGAATGAAAAAGAGACTCGCCTCTCCTCGAGCGAGAGCCAGTTAGCAGATGAAGACAAATAAAAGTGAAGTGAATTGAATTGAATTGAAGTCAAGTCGAGTCGAGTCGACTCCAGTTGAGTCCAGAGTCCATACTGCCGTCCAGTGTCAGGTGGAAAAGTGGGGAGTTGGAGTGAAAATATATCTACTATCCGCTGCTGCGGATAAGAACCAATGGAGATGCTTGAGATACTTGTGTTGTTGTGGTGTGAATCCCCTCGAGAGAGAGTGCAAAAGGATGCAAGCCATCACGTAGTTGTTTGGCATGTGACGTCCTCGCACTCGCACTTGCACTCACACACAATTGCCAGACATTTTAATGGCTAATTAAATTGAAACAGAGCATTGCATTTTACCCCAACAGCCAGCCACCCAGGCGCATGTCTTCTTAACCGTTTTCAATTATTTGTTCTCTATTTTTGTTCCTGTTTTTTGTTTGTTTTTTGCAATGACACAATTACAAATTGCCTTTCACAGGTGCAATAGTTGTTTAGCTTGGAAAATGGCAAATAGTCAGGGATCTTGAAATAGAAAGAGGGCGCTAAAGATAATGAATCGAATGACAGGAATCCCGACTAATTAGGTAAAAGAGCGGGTCCAGGTGCTGTTGGAATTTTATCATTCTTTAAATACACACAGAGGAAAAAGCTGTCTTTAAAGAATAAAAAGAAAGGAAACTCGAAGAGAAGGAAATATTAAATAAATAACATAATTTCTGGTTAAAGTTTACTTAATAAAAGCTTTGCTAAATCAACAATTTCCTTGGCCTGCACTCTCTAGCCAATTCGATTTATTTTTATTACAATTTTATCATTTTTTAGGTATTAGAAAATACTCTTAGATAAACCCATTTTCTTGCCTATTAAAAACCATAAACGTTATCTTCAAACCCCTTTGACAGTTTACTCCTCTTGATTTGATTTTATGTTCAAATATATAAACCATAAAATGGCTTTCTTTTTATTATTAAACATAAATGCTATCAGCAAATCTTTACTCCAACCAAGCTGTAAATATTTTTCAATTTGCTGCAAAAATATTTCCAGCAGGCGTTTTAACGCTTTTTATTAGCCAACAAAGGAAATGCCAAAGATATCAAGAGCTAGCCAAGAGACCATAAGATATAGCCAACCAAATGGTTAATAATTTTAACGAGTCATTCATTCATAAATTCAGCGCTTGATAGTGTTCCCAGTTTATTAAGTTAAATCATTTCAGGAATCATAATGCCACACACAGGCACACACAGAGACAGAGAGTCGGGTTGAGAAAACCACCGAAATAATCAATAAATTGTTGACTTTATTATGAGACTTAATATTCAGAGTCTATAACGAATTAAATTGACCGAAAAGCCGGGGTTAACCATTCCGTCGGTTCGGTTCATCTTCAAAGTGAATAAACTCGAGTGTGTGTTATTGCCTGGTTTCTCGCCTTCGAAAATTGCTAAATTGTTTCCCAAGAAGCCGCCTCTGCCTGCCTGCCTATCTTTTTCTGGTTTTGGACAACAGGAAATCGCTGGCAGCCTCCGAATTTTCGGTAGATTCTAATACAGAATGCGCTAACACCTTTGCTTTACCCCCAGCCTGTGTCTCCTCTGCCTTCTTTTCTAATCTCCTCTCTGGTCTCTGGTCGCTGGCCTGTATCTGCTGGACATGTGAGAAATGTTGCGCATGTTCGTACAACTTTTTGCACGATAATTAAATATTTTTAATTGCTGCCATGCACAGAATGCTGGAGCCACCGCCGCTGCTGCTGCACACAGAATGCACTGAAGCAAGCTAACCTCCTCCTTTTGCAAAAATTATTTCCATAAAAGTGCAAATCATTAAATCTTTAGCCGCAGGAACATAGCTCTAATATTTGCCAGAAGAAACCATTTGAGCGCATGTATCTACCAGATGCAGAATGTTTCTTTCCTCGTATTTTATACTCCTCTCTCTCTTACTCTCTGTGTGTCTCTGTTGCTGTCCCTGCTGCCTTTCCACAAATCTGGCTTGCATTTTCGGATATATCAGAGATTTAGTGGCTCGGAGGAGTGGACAGAATTAAGGCGCAGTCGCAGTGCCACTGGCAGTCAGTGGTGTTAATTTAGCTGCTCTTTTTAACAGGGTTTTTCTATTACAAATTATTTTAATGAATAAAATTGAAGGTAATATTAAATATAAATACGTTTATTTTCATTTCCTAAGCCTTCTAGAAAGGCTTAAAATAAATCTAAGCCACTTTTAACAAACTTTTAAAGTTTGTTTTCTGTATTAAAAAAATAAAACACATTTATTTGATGTATAAAACTGCTATTTTATGTAAAAAACTTGTGTAAAATATTCTAATAATACTTTATATAATTGAATTATCACAATTTAGCAATTTATTGTGTTCAATGTTGTATAATACTTTTTGGGTCAAATTTAATTGCCAAATCTAAACAATTCTTAACGAACATTCAAAGCTTGATTTATCTATTTTTAAAGCAAACAAAAATTACATTAGCTTCTTATTGTTGAAAAATATAATGTTTTATTAAAAAAACTTCTGCAAAGTATTTAAAAAATATATTTTATAATTATTTTAATAATATTCTAGCTACTTTTTGTGTAAAGATTCGTTGGGCAACACTGCTGTCAGCTAAAAAACACGAAGCTGCTGCTGTAGAAGTAGAACTTTGGTTGTGGAGTTGGTTTGTTTGTTTTTGGCTCTGCCATAAAGCTGAAGCCAGTTTTGTTTTTAAGCATACATCGCAAATACACACACACACAGAGTGAGATCCCCTCTTAACCCCTGCTTAACCAGACTCGTTTCATCCTACTCTCTATGGCTTCCTTGCAGCACAGTTGCAGTTGCACTCCGAAGGCGCACTTAATGCATTTTTCAGTAGATGCTTTTTTTTCCATGAAAATATTTCGTGAAATTATAACGTATACGACTCTTAGTGGCCTGCTACGTAGCTACTTTCTGGCCAAGGTGTAATCGTATTTATAAGATACAGTTTTGCTTTTGTCAAAGCCACTTTTTCCGGAGCTGGAGCATATTTAGAGTGCGTGTGTGGAAGCTCATGGATACTTGGAGAGCTCTGAGTGTCCCCGGTAGCCAAGTGATCTTGGAAAGTGATTCATAAATGAGTTTGCGTAGGTGTGAAAACTTCAGGTATGCTAATGAAGCTGTTGAGCCATGGGAACGAATTTTATTTTACAGTCAGAGTGAGAAAATCTAGATAGGTAGCCATTGATTTTGGGTATTTCTATTGAGGTTTTGTGTTGTAAAAATTATTGTCTTGAGGTTTTAAATGAAGGAAAGTAGTGAACAAGTTTTTAAAAAGCAAAATTTTGAAGAAAACACTCTAAGTTAATTTAGTTTCTATCGTTTAAGCACGGTAAATGATTATTATTTAATTTTTAAGAATTTTTAGACAATAGAAGGTCTATAAAATTTGGTTCTAAAGCTTATTTACTGTGATTTTTTTATTTATAAAATTCTATAGCAAACTAGGTACCAAAAAAATTTTAAATAATTTAATTACCAATTTATTTATTTATAACAACTTGGTAAAAACTATTACAAATTTCCTTCAAGTACTTATCTTGGTTTTACTTATCTTACCCTTGACCCAAAATTACTTTTATCAATTAATCTTAAACTGTGTGCGTTACCCCATATAATTCCCAAAAAAAAATGCTAACTTTATCCCGCATTATAAAAACCCAACCGAAAAATCCCTAAATAAATCCCCTTCGTTAACTCATCACACAGTTTATTAATTAATTTCCAACCCCTAAACGAGATTTTGAGCAGCTTAAAGTTCTTGTTTGTTATTATTGCTGGCTGTCTCGCGAATTACTTCACCCTGGATGGGCCAATACATATAAATTTGGCATGCAGAAAAAAAATTTATCTAAGGGAGATCTGCTTTGGGATTAATGCAAATTTCACTTAGACAAATTGACGAAATAAAACCGCGAGTTTTAGCTCAACCCCCGCCGTCACAATGGCAATATCCCATCAGCATTATAGGAATAACAAGCGGGACGACGGCGACCTATCTAATTGTAAATCCCCCAGACCTCTTTTGGCTATTTGGAAAACCCTCCTCTATCCACGAGTTCGAGTTTTTCCAACCACTCTACTCTCTGGGCGTAAAATCAGCTTTGGACTGAATACACAAAAACATTCCAATCAGCGGCTTTAGGATGGAACCTGGCAATCCCACACAATACATCGAGGGGTTGCTTTTCTGTCCTATTCCAATTTATATTCCTATTCGGGAAAGGGTTACTACTTCTACCAATTCCGAGAGGAAGTTTGATTTTGGGCCCACATCATGGAAAATTAATTAAATTTGATTGTCTTGAAATTTATGGCCATCGCTTTGTGATTGTATGCAAAAACGCGGGAATTTATTGCCAAGAAAAACAAATAGAAAGGGTATAGAAAACAAGGGTCCACAAGAATAATTTCTTTTCATTTCAGGAATACATTTTTCCCTCTTGTGTATGTAGCCATCCCTTAGCCACATTGCTCCCTTGAAATGTATCTTTTGTATCTTTGTGCACTTAACACGCATTCTAATTGCAAAAGCCAAGCTCCAAGGAGTGAAAAGAAATTATTAACAACAAAAGCAGAAGCTGGAATTCCACTTGGCTGGCATCTGGGAGTTGTACCTGGACTACTGAATCGGACTCCATCTCCGCCGGGGTTGGCGTGTGAGTAAGTGCGCCCCGAAACGGAAGGCGACTTCAGGGACAAGAAAGCTGAAGGGTTAAGGGAGCAGCGGAGAGTTGGACAGGGGAGGTGTATGAGGTGGACGAGGGGGTATATAAAGCGTAGCAAAACGTTTGCACGTTGAAGGCATAATAATAAAAGGTTAAAAAAGGCGCAAAGAAGATTAAATGCTTGAGAAGATGCAATATTTTTTGCTTCGCCTGCTGCTGCTGTTGCTGGTGCAGTTGTTCCTGCTTGTTGGTGTTGTTGTTGTTGTTGCTGATTGTGCACTTGAGGAAAAAATGTTTACAATAAAATCAGGGGGTATTAAAATATTAGTCAGAAGCACAGAAAAATGTGAAGGAGTCATTTCCGACCCTATAAATCATATATATTTTTGATCAGCATTAACAGACGAGTCGATCTAGCCATGTCTTGTGAAAAAAAAAATTTTTAATTTTTTCAATATTTTTAAGTCCTTAAATTGTTGAAATTATAAACAAAAAAAATTGAAAAAAACTAATTTTAAAATAAATTGAGATTCAGTGCCCAGTTTTATTAGCCTTATAAAAACTAACACAGAAAAGTTTTCCGAATTCAAATTAATGTATTTTTAGCTAAGTTATAATCATTTTAAACTTTAATTTTCCCAAAATTTATCTTAACAAATTATGAATAAGTATTTAAATTTTAATACTGCTTTCGGGGTATTTTAATATCATTCAGAAGCACAAAACAATATGAAGGAATCATTTCCGACCCTATAAATCATATATATTCTTGATCAGCATCAACAACCGAGTTGATCTAGCCAAGTCTGGTGAAAAAAAAAAATGTACAATTTTTTCAATATTTTTTAGTCCCTAAATTGTTGAAATTGTAAACGAAAAAATTTGAAAAAAAATTGATTTTAAAATAAATTGAAATTCAGTAAGCAGTTTTATTAGCCTTATAAAAACTAACTCAGGGCAGTTTTCTGAATTCAAATTAATATATTTTTAGCCTAGTAATTATATTTATAAGTATTAATTTTCCGAAAAATTTTCTTATAAAATGATGGATAAATATTCAAATTTTAATACTACTTTCGGAGTATTAAAATATCAGTCAGAAGCACAGAACTCAGTGAAGGAGTCATTTCCGACCCTATAAATCATATATATTCTTGATCAGCATTAACAGCCGAGCCCATCTAGCCATGTCTGGTAGAAAAACAAATTTTTAATTTTTTCAAACTTTTTAAGGGGTTAAATTTTTAATATTGTAAAAAAAAAAAAGAAAAAAAAATTAATTTTAAAATAAAATAAAATTTAGTACGAAGTTTTATTAGCCTTATAAAAACTAACTCATGACAGTTTTTTGAATTCAAATTAATATATTTTTAGCTTAGTTACAGCATTTTTAAACTTTAATTTTTAAGCTTTCCTTTTCATTAAAAATTTTCAAAGCTCCTTATTTTCCCCAACAAAAAAACCAAATTATATAAAATTTTTTTTAAGTGTCCTCGCTGTTGCTCCTCTTCCTCTTTCCTGGCTGCAAAAGGGGGCGGGGCCTGGGCAGGGCAGACACTGCACTTATGCTGCTTTGTTGCTGTTGCCGCTGCTGCAATGTTGCCGTTGCCGTTGCCGTTGCCGTTGCCATTGCCTTCGAGTTGCAGTGTTGCTGCCGCTGCTGCTGCTGCTAGCCCGCCTTGTAATTGCACATCATGTAGCTGTTGCCGTTGCCAGCTTTCGACCTGGACTCGAGCGTCGCCCCTGCCCTGCCCTGCCCCCGGTACCCTGGCTTACTCCTTTAGCCTTTTAGTTAACTATTTTGTGTTCAAGTTGAAGGCACATGGTAATGGCAATGGTTGCATCTTGCTCACATATTAATTGCCGCACGGCTGCGCGCCGTTCCTGTGGCTCCGCCGGATCACTTGGCTTCCAGTTTAGACTTAGGAGGTTCTCCCCAAGCATCTCCCCTTACCCTTTGATATCCCCCCCTCTTGTGAAGTCCCCTCCATAAAGCACTTCCCGCTTGGTCTTCTTCTATATCGACTGCATCACGCAATTCGCCTTTCGTTTTATTATACCCTCGCCAAGTGCGGGTTTATTGGTTTAGTGTATGAGAAGGATAATGGTACTAGATGGGGTTTTATTAGCCTTGCTGGTTTTTATAAGCTTCTTTTTTTTTGTATTTATGTTTGTTTATTAAACTGATAATATTGATTTTTGATAGAGGTTCTAGAAGTTCTCTCATTTCAAATTCCTAACTTCATAGATTTTCCAAGATATATTAATAATAATAATTTAATTTAATAATATTAAATTACACTCATTACTTTATAAATAATACCTAAAATTGTTTTATATCTTAGCTTTCAAGGAAGATAACCAAATAAACATAAAAAATACCACTTTTCCAGCTCCTCTTTTTAATTAATTTCCCATTTTTCCAGGGTATCTTAAGTACCTTTCTAGCCACACCCATTTAACCTTAGCCTTCCTGGTCCTCCTTCTCTCTCTCTCGTTTTTTATGCGATATTTAAACAAATTGCTTGTAGAATATTTGTGACATTTTGTCATGCCCGGCAAGTTATGTGAGTTGGCTGGCTGGCCGGTCGCTGTGTGTGCCCGTGCGCTGTGCTGTGTGTAAAGCCCCACGTTCCTGGCTCAGCGGGCAGTGAAAATTGAGTACAAGTTGCTTTGAGTTGCATCATCAATCATTGCACACGTTGAATGATGTTTTGTCACAGATATGCCGCCGGCAGCCAGCAGCAGCAGCAGCAGCAGCAGCAGCAGCAGCAGCAGCGGCAGCAGCTGAACCAGCAGCATCGAAAACAGAACCTGAGAGATGGAGGTATCTGTCAGCTACAAAAACAAGTCAAAATATTTATAAAAGTCAAAATTGTCGCACACAGTTGGTGGGGCGGAGGAGGGCGGCCTGGAGTTTCAGTTGGGATTCGTCTCGTATTCGATTTCGATTCCGTCACAGATACAAACACACACACCTATATAAACCTATATAAATCTCAAAGCATCTACTCGTCGCCCCTCTCCCAGGGCATTGTAATTAATAATCCAAGTTGCGCGTTTCGTCATTTTGAGCTTGAGAAATGAATGCCGTGAGGAAAGTTCTCTACATCGATTGGATTTCTAGAAAAAGAGAGAGCCCTTGTTGTAATGACAAAAGTATTTGTAATTTTCCCCGGCATAGTTTTTCTTCTCCTTTTATTTTCTGTTCTTGATTATTTTCTTCCCATTTTTCTGTGGTGTCCCCAAAGCGTTTTGAGTTACAGCCAAACTAAGGAACTTGAGGAATTGTTCTAATCAAAAAGTTTAAACAAAAAGTAAGAAAATAAAACCGAAAAGTGTAAACTAAAAACTTTCCTTTCAACTTGAAGATAAATGATTCGAGTGAGAAATGCTATAAGTTGGCTATAGTTTAGATTACAGTTTCATAAGTAGCCGGGGCACATAATAGGGATTAATTGCTAAGGGAATATGTCTGAGGAATTTATATATATACATTTTTTAAGTTGAAAGTTTAAGAAAGTTTAAGGAGGAGAAAGAATTTTTTGCCAAGTTTATGCAGGGATTAAAAATGTCTTTTAAAAAATCCCCAATAAAGCAATTGGCATTAATATTTAATTAGGTCTTGTGATGTAATACTTTTTGCAAGAAACCTTAAGATTAAGACTGCCTTGAGACACCGCAAACCTGGTCTTCAGAGACGCTTGAAAACCACAGAAACCGACATGTAAAAATTTAGCAATTTAAGTCCAAATTAGTGACTCTGTCTGGGCATCTCCACCGAGAGTTGTCAACTTTAATTATTGGCCGCAGAAACCGAAAAACTGAGACACTGAGACACGGCTCGCAGAGAACTTTAAGCCTAACCATGTCAATTGTTTGACATTAAAATGCGCAGCCAGAGACACCGAGAACACACTCGGTCTAAACAAAAAGCCAAAATTGAATTCCGCCAGCGAGAAGATGGAAGGAGATGTGGCGATGTTGAGATGGGAAGATGGGGAGACTGAGACAAAGATGGAGACGAGACAAGACGAGAGTAAATACCGCAAATAAAATAAATTAAATAAGAAAACTACCGCTGTCAAAAGGTTTAACATTTCACTTAAAAACAAAAAATAAACCAAGGAGGAGGGAGAGGCAGCGAAAAAGACAGGCAAGAGATGCCAGTCGGAGTCTGTAAAGTGTTTTGCTCGATTCTCGGTTTTGGTTTTGGTTCGGTTTCGGTTTTGGTTTTCTTCGCTTCAACTTGAACAACAATTTCCAAGAAAATTAAAACATGTAAAGACATATCTTTTCATCTGACAAACATGGACCATGGCCGGAGTCTGCCCCCTGCTCACTCTCTCCCAATCCATATGTAAATATATATCTTTGCCACCCGGTCCCTGGTTCTTTAGCTCCAGCATTTAACATTTAACTCTTTTGTTTTTCGGGTGCCCCCGAAAAATGTTTTGTACATTTGATGATGGGGACAACAACAGACGACAGGGCATCCGAATACCGAATCCCGAAAAGAAAGAGCGTAACTTAAAGCTCAAAAGAAAATTACAGAAATGCCTGAAATCTCATAAATACTTCAATCAAGTATGTCCAAAAATAAGTAAAGATATTTAAGCCCAAACACACGCGCAGCGTGGAGAGTGGAGAGTGCCACCGAAATCCTAAAGGTGGAAGCCAGCACCCCACCGTACACCAAATGGCGACAACATCTTCCGATCCCTTTGGATCCCAAGACAACGTCTGGCATTTTTGCTTATTTTCTGTTTTGTATTTTTTCTGTATATTTTCATTTGTATTTTTCATTTCGACTTGAGCCCTGCAATCGCTTCGCTCCGTTGTTGTCCGTATTATGTGTTGTGTATTGAAGTATGTGTCTTGTCATGACATAAGAAATTGACTCCACTTGAATGCGAAAAAGGAGTGCAGCAGCCAGCAGCCAGCAGCAACGGCAGCAAATGAAATTAAAAAGTAAATGCAACCATAAATGCAGCCAGAAGACAAGCGAACGACGCCAAAGTATCTGTAGCTATAGCTGTAGCTGTATCTGTATCTGCAGCGACTTGAGCGGAGCAAATGAAGTGCCTGTTCCCGAATTGTAAAGACTTGGCAATAACAACAATAAAAGCAACAGCAGATACAACTAAGAGCTGCTTTTGATTTGCTGAAGGAGTTTGAACGAGGGAGAGTTGCCATGGAAGTTTTGGTTGACTTTAAACGGGGGAAAGAGCTAAGAAAGGGTTTAAAAAATTCTTCCTAAATAAATATTTAATATGGGGAAATTAAAATAACACTTCCTCAGAAGTAATCTGGGCACTTTTTCACAAGAATTTGAAGATTTTAAAAAGGAAACAAACTAATTTAGTTATTTTCAGACTTTTTGAACATGAATTCATCATACAAATAATTGTTTATAAGCTTTATAAGGCTTTAACAATTATCCTTATTATGTTTATTATCAAGCAGGTGAAACATGCCACCTGAAATTATTTAATACAAATTTTATTTTATGCATTTTAAGCTTTTTTGACCCAAGCAGCAGCCATAACTCTTAATCGTTTAAACCCTTTAGTCCAGAAACAAGAAAACTTGGCTTACAAAACATATTTTAACCCTGCCATAACTTTATAATTAAAGCCTTTATTGTGCACAACCGGCATTATTTTTTATTAATGCATCATAATTTGCCAAAAAAAAGAAAAAATTGTTAAGCTCTCATGTTCCTTACGAACACACGCGGCAGCAGCATTTTACCTTCAGACAGAACACCAACTTTCCATCCATCAATAATCATTAAAATTGTAAAACTTCCCTCGGTGCCCCATGTTTTTAAGCTTTATTGGAGATTGCAACATAAATGAAAGCCTCTTCTTGTATTATTTTTTGTTGTACCTACATATATATATTCTGTGTATCTGTATATATTTATATATGTTTTTGTACATATGTATATGTTTTGGCACTCGCCCTAGACTTGAGCATTGTTGTTGTCTGCACTCGCTGTCTTTTTTTACTTTGTTCTTATTTGGCCAGAGCAATCCTTTTTCTCCCTCCTGTTATACCTTGCCTTACTCTCATCCATTTTATACGAATGTGTTCAGTTCGAAGGTACAGTGGAGCTTTACTATAAGGTACTAGGAAGGGTGAGGTTTTATTATTTATTATTATTTATTATTAAAACGAAGGGTTATGGTAAAGAGTTTGGACTTTAAAAATCATTTGATTTGTAGTCTATTTTATAAAGAAATTTTAATATTCTTCAAAAGTTAAAAATTGATATTAATTGTGAAAAGTTAAGTTAGATTTTAATGTGGAAATAAATCACTAAACAAAGAATTTAATTTATAAACAATATTTTCTAGGAGTTGAAAATATAATAATTAATTTATTCAAAATTTCAACTACTATCCCTAAAAGTCATGATCCTTTTTATAAAAAGTCCTTAGATTAAAGATAAAGTATTTCATTTTATATAATTTATTTAAAGGTAAAAATTTTATAAATATAGATTAAAATTACAAATATTAGCTTTTAAAGTATAACTATAGATTAAATCAAAGATTATTACCTTTTAAGGCATAAATGGTTAATCATTTTAAAAATATGCTTTTATTAATATCTTCCTTTATTTTACCAATTTAATTTATGGAAGACAACCTATTCTCTTCGTTTATTTATTTTTTTTTTTCTTATTTTTTTGTGTTGACTTGGGGCTTTTTAAGCCCAGCGCCAGGGCAGCATCGCAAAGGCAGACAAGAAAACAAAACCCACATGTGAGCATTTAATTTCAACAACTGTCGCTGAGGCTACCGAGGCGAAATGCCAGAGACCAGAGACCAGGGAAGGCAGCGCCAGTGGCAGGAACATCTACAGCAGGAGGAGGAACAGCATCGGATCGGGAGTTGCCATCAGGAGAGCTCCACATTCTGCTCTGCTACCACACTCCACTCTACACTCCTTTCCTCAGTCATTCCCTAACCATTTCACCTCTCTCCAGCTGTCCCTTTCTTGCATTCTCCAATTGCAGGAGGAGCAAGAGAAGCAAGAGGAGCTGAAGCAGCACCAGGAGGAGCAGGAGCAGCAGCGTTGCTGACACCAACGGCCCTCATGTTGGACACTAAACAGCGGGCGCTGCCAAATGACAACCAAACTACATGTGAAGTACAACAGCAACACCACAAACACCAACAACAACAACAACAACAACAATACACACAAGTAACAGTGGGAGCCGCATTAATATGGCCAAGGTAAAGGGTATTTAAAAGCAGCCACCAAGCCAGGCCCGAAACCCGAACTCAAACTCAAAACTCCAGCCAGGAGGAGAGGCCCCGTTGAGGCCCCGTTGAGGCCTGCAACAGCAGCAAAAAAAAAAAAAAAAACGACAGGGAATGGGAGTCAGAAAGACAAATGCTACTGCACAGTGGTGAAAAACGTATATAACTTGCTTTAAAAATATACCCATAAAAAATATTTTATAAGCTGTTTTTAAGACTTGTTGTCAGGTGCAGAGCTATTTTTTATTATTAATTTTATTTTTTTATTAAAAGAAAACCTAAAGTATCTGTCATATTTCTGAAATTATTTATTTATTTATATATCATTACTTTCAATAAATAACACTCTCCTATTCCACTTTTAAATTAATTTACAAAATATATTATCCAAATTATCCAAGTATCTCCATTGATTATTTAGTTTAAGCTTTATTTATTTATTAATCATTTCATTTTATTTTCAATCATTTTGTCCTGTGCAAATATATTGCATTTATTCCCGAAAAACCCATTAAAAACTATTTAACATTTTTCAGCACATCATCACTGTAATTTAAACTAATTTACTTGGCCAATTTGGGGCCGTAATTAACCCGTAAATTAAGGAACTTAATCCAGAACCACTGTGCATGGTAGGCCGAACCCCGGACACAGACAGCTCGCTTGACGTTCGTTGTTCATTTGGGGATACTATATACTATATGTAGCCTGCTACCTCAGCGGTGTGTGTGGGTTTTGTGAACAGGTAGTTCGTTTCTCTCGTCTTATTTGGTTTTTGGCCAACATTTTTAAAGGCCGTGGAAAGGAAAGTAAAAGCCGAGCTCAGAGAGCTCTCTGTGTTCTCCCGCCTGCCTTCACCTTCGTCTTCCCTTGAAAGGATGAAAATTAAAACAGTCTTAAAAAACATGACAGTCAGTCGGTTGTGGCACACACACACACACAGGCAACCCTGAAATTAGTTGACAAGGATGAAAGGAGCAGAAAAGTGGAGGATACCCAAATGAAACCGACTCCGTGCTGAGCTGTGTTGTTGATGGAGGATTTACATAATGCAGATGATGGTCGTCGTCGTCGTCGTCGTGTGGGAATTTCATTAATGAAAGAATTATGAGAGGTTACATAATGAGGACCCAGACCCAGACCGAGGGCTGTCCAGCTAGCTGATGGCATCGATAAGGTCCGGTTCTAATAACCAACGAAGCAATGTCCAAAAGGTACAAGCAAAGTGTGTGTTTTCCGAACCCCCACCGCCACCGCCATCAATCCATTAGCCCCGGCCCATTGTTAGTCAGTCGACAACAAATTAACAAAGTTTTCCAAAGAAATGCGTAATTGAGGGTCAGCCTGGAAAAACCTTTTCCTCTCTTCAACTAATTTGACAACTCTCAGGGTGAAATTAACGCTAGTAAGGGGACCAGCTAGCCATTCGATATTTTGCATGACACAAGTAAAACCAAAAAAGGAGCTCACACATGCTGCTGCTGTGGCTGGGTGCTTGGCTTTTGGGCCAATTTGCGGATACGAAATGGAAACTGTTGCCAATTTCAAATCGCAATACGCACCTGTCACATAAATCACCGTCCAAATGTGATTTATTAGTTATTCATATTAGTTACTTTGGCTCCTGAGGGGCTGGCACACGCTAATACATAATAAGCCATACATACGGGGGAAAACATATGTATCTATGAGATATATTGTGTTTGCTGCACACAGAGTATCTCTCGTGCTCCCTCCCGACTTTACTTTTTTTTTGTTTGGCGTTTTGTGTGTGTAAAATATTGAAATTGAGTGCAAACTACTTTGAACTTTGCTGGAGCTACCTACCACCTAGCCGGAGATACATTATTAAAATGATATAAACTGCGCTGAGACATGGTAGGGTGAGTGAGTGTGTGTGTGTGCGAAAAAGTATCTGCAAGTTGCATGCGAATTGGCAATGAACTAAAGGCGAAAGTATCTCCATTTTCGGGCGTATCTAACGGATGCCGACGCTTAACGCTGCCTGAGCATGTGAGAATGTTTCGCTGCTGGTGAAATATTTACGCAATCTGCGATGCTGTGTGTATCTCAAAGATGGTATTAGCTAATGTGGCAAGTATCTGCAAGTTTGCGTGAGAAAGTTATGATATATGGAAAGTGCTTGAGCTCAGGGGGCTAGCTAATCTCTGGTTTCTTTGGTTTATTTATGAAATATGTCTATTAAGGCAAAGTTATTGGTTAAGATTTTAATCGACTGATATATATCCTTTGTGATATAAGAGTTCACTTATGATTTATGGTTTTATATTTATTTCTTTTATCTCAGAGAAGCAAAGAGCTCTCGAACCCATAATAAAAGCACTCTAGTTGAAATTCCAACCTAAATTGCCCCCCAAAAACATTACGTACCACATATTTTACGATATCTGCAAATATCCTTTAACCATAAAATGTATATGTATATCCACTGCGGACTTGGACTGTCTATCTGTCTCTTTAATGCAGATACAGGTACCATACACTATCTTAATACATGTAAGTATCATAAAAAAGAAATGCCAGCTAGCTTCTTGTGAAGCAAACAAATTTTAATTACGATTCGCGTGCATTCCACTCAATCATTCCCCATACCCTTGACAACGGTTCAACCAACGGCTTAGACCATAAAAACCAGTCTCAAATGCCTCCTTTTTGGCTAGATTATGCAAAAGATACACACACACACACATAGATAGATACTTTGGCTCCGAGTGCTGCTGCGGCGCTGTTAAGTTTTATTGGCGAGCTTTAAAGCAAATTTGTCTTGGCCATTTCAGTTGCTGCCTCATCTTTTTGGTTCCCTCCTGCCCCCCGGCTGCAGTATATGGCTAAAAAAGATTTATGACACTGCCCGGCGTGCGCGTACACGCGGACGCATTCAAAAATTGTTGAAAACAATTAGAATATTTTAGCAACGACCAGGAGAGACTATAAAAGTTATATGAAGAACGCGACGAGTTTCCAGTTAACAGTGGCAGTGGCAAAAGGAGCAGCAGCACCACCAAGGGGAGGAGCGCGGAAAATGGCTGTAAAAATTATGCGCCAAAATGACTTTGACAGCAGTCGCAGCAGCGGCTTTGCCGGTTGGCCCCGTTTTTATGGCCATAACTAAGTAGCAGTCATTGTTTCATATGACTTATAATTTGGCACACATTTACGATCTTTTCGGCCATAGGAAAAAGGCGGGGAAAAAGGAGACAAAGACCCAGCAACAGGCCGTTTTGCTGCTTTTGCAAGATAAAACATAAACGACGCGAACGTGGGTTGTCAGCAAAGTACACGGAAAAGGTAACGTTTAAAATTAAATTTTACTAGCAATTTTAAAGCCCTAAAAACTAGGAAGTCATAAGACTAAGAAATAGTTAGGGAAAAGGTAAAAACGAAACCTTTAAGACACACTCAAGTAACCCCTAATATCTACATTAGAAAAACGAATTTTGTTAGCTTATTAAAGTTTGTTTTGTTACCTCCAAAAAGCCAATTAAAATATTTGTAAATTTAATAATCTTCCAACATGACTTAGAAAAGTCTTATGATAATTTCCAAATATATACAACTCATCAAAGTTTAATTATTAGAAACAAAAACAAGGCGGAGAAAACCCACCTTCCAGTGGAATTTTATCCTCGAGTAAACACACCTGAAGCTGAAACTGAAGCTGAAGCACACCTCGCACACGCCTGCCTCATTTAATACTCTCTCTCCCGTTGCTTTCATTACGCTCTTGCCGCAACATCCTCCCCATATCCGAGAAGCCAAACCCACTCCTTTGTTTACCACTTCCCCCATATCTATGCTGCGTGTCGATTTAGCAAACGCTTCGACATGAACTTCAAAATGAGCCGCAGGCCTCAATCACATCCCAAACACAGGCAAACGATTCAACCAGCTAACCAGTCTCAAGTCAGGCCAAACGGGCAACCAGAGAGCCAGGCAGTCATCCATTCCATCCGATTGCTATTCGCCGGAGTCTTTCCTTCGGAATAATTTTATTTTCTTCGCCAGGCTTTTCTTTCATTTGCTGCACATTTTCCATTTCATAAAGCAGCCAGCTCGGGCCTGTTTATGATTTAAGTTCGCCGAGAGAGAGAAAGAGGCTGCTTATTAGAGGCCGACTGACTTCCTTCAATGTTGGCAGTGGCAGAAAAATCAACGAGAAAGATGGTTGTAGGGGAATACCCAGACTATGGGATACCTGGTACTTAAATCTTTAGGAAAACTGTTTTCTTTTGCCTTCATAATATCCTCCTACAGTCGTATTTGTAATTTTAAGCAGGATTGGGTACTAACATTAAAAGTTTGACCTAAAGAAGCAGAAAACCATAAAGCCTTCCTTACATTTTCGTTTTGCGGTCTATATCGAAATATACTGAAAATATCGTACATTTTTCATATATCGGTATTTAAGATATCGAAAATTAGAGCAATAAGTTAAAATATCAAAAGTAAATTTATTCTAAATATTATTTGATATATTGTGTATAATTTCCTAATATATTGGTCCATTTTTCATACAGCATATCAATTTATCGTGTTTAAATCGCAAAGTTATCGAAAAGTTATTTATTTACAGTCAAATATCGACACAGTGTCGATATAGGATATACATATCGAAAGGTAAATAGATTTATCATATTTAAATCGCAAAATGATCGATTTACATTCGACTTTTTCTTATTTGGTATCGATACAGATTCGATATACTAATAATTTCTTTAAGCAACTGTGTAGGTTTGTTTTTTGTAACCCTGATAAGTGATTTTTTCACAAAACCACGTTAGTTTTTGGGTGGACTAGCTGAAAAATCTTAAAAAAGATCTGTAGGCTGAAAGACTTCCAAAGTGACTACTCAACCTATGTACCCTTGTCTCCCACAAGTACTGGGTATACAAAAAAAAAAAGAGGCTGGGGATAGGCGGCTATGTCGGCGACGCATTAATGATTGTTAGTGAGTTGTGAAATTGCTCTAACTGCACTTCAAGCAGCAAAAGCAGCAGCTTCCACACCATTTGGCCTGACCAGCCAGCAGCAGGCATCAGGCAGCATCGTGTATCCAGCAACCAGCATCCGTATCTGAGTCTTTCCGGCAGGTTCTCCTGCTCCCAGCTCCATTCTCGGGCTCAGAAGCCAAGCCGACCAAGAACGACCAACCCGTTCGCATATTAAAGAGTAAATTTTTCAATTTCACAGACATTAAACGCGACTGCTGCCGCTGCTGTCTCCGCTTAACTTAGTCTAAACGCTCCGCCTTAGGCCATTGCCAGTCTCCCCTCTTGCCACGTTCCCTTGCTTGGCCTGTGATTTTGACCCGGGCTCTGGATTCAGTTTAGCCATTAAATAGTTTGTTAAAATTTGCCTTATTAGATTATTAAATTTTCGCAATTTAAGCAGAATTTCGTTTTGGCATTTTCGGGCGAGCGGCCAACATTTCAGACCGCCCCAAAATTTACACGGCAAGAAATTAGTTTAAGAGCCAATTTTGATTAATGGCCCAAGGGAGAAATTGTTTGGTTCTATTAGTTTGAATGATAGATGTGCTGGAAATATGAGAGGGAAACTCATTAAATTGTTGGGAATTTTGGCATTAAAATGTTGTTGCCCGAAGAAAGTATTGAGAAATTGAGGCAAAGTGAAAATATTGTTTAATTTTTTAATAGTTAGATGATTAAGGCAAATGTTTTTTGGTTATAAAAAGGAGAATTATTTAATTAAAAATACTTTTAAGCTTATTGAGTTATTAAAGATACTTGAAAGTTTATGTGGGAATACATTAGTCTGACAAGTTCTTGTAATATACTTTTTTTATGGGCTTTATAATAATGTTCCTAGAATTTGCAGACTTTCATATTTTAGTTTAATTGAAAACTCTTAAAAGTAAGCTTATAAAAGTATCTTTAATGAAGTTTTCAACGATTGAACAGAACCCACCAAGGTTGGTAGAACTGTAACTGCCATTTGAGAGTAACTGCCCAGTAAATCATTTCTAATCCATCGCTTCTCGGCTTTGTTTGGTCCGAAAACTTGCATCCTTTCGATCCCTGTATCTACACACTCACGCACACACACACCATGTGGGAACCCCAATGTATCTGGAAGCTTGCATAACTCTTCTTTCGCTACGTGTAGGACTAGGGTCAGAGCAGGAGCCCCCCAGTGCAGGGGGAAAGGGCTTTTCAAGGGAACAACCGAATTCGCATTACCCCCCAGAGTGCATGCCTGGCATGTCCTTTTCATCTTCAGCCCCTCGTCATCAACCGGCTTCCCTATCGCTATCGATGTGTGTAAGTTGGTTTATCGACATGTGCTCAGTGCTGAGAGGGGGGGAGTTAGGGAGGAGATACAGTAGAAATTCTTTAGTAGGGAATTTTTTGTATTTGTATTAAAATAAAAGATTAACTTTTGGTTCAAGTTGTTCTCCTGATTAATAAGATGAGTATCTTTATCTTAAAGAATTGTATATACAGATAAAAGTCAAAAAAATATACATAAGATGCAAAAAGCAAATTTATTTTAAGTGCCATGTGCAAGACATTTTTTAAACTAATAAAAATAAACATTTTAAAATTAAAACCACTGGCAGCCACCAAAAGCGTATACAGGCAGACAGATCTAGCAAACCTGAAACTACTATACAAGCTATGATAGTTCTTCATAAAGACTGCTGACTGTACCCACTGTATGGTGTGATGGGCAAGAGTTTGAGGTGGTTGGATCTGGTTTAAGGTGGTTGTGTGTGTGTGTTGGGTAAGTGGGGTGTTTTTGGGGCCAAATGCAGCACTCTGAGCGGGGCTTTTGTTGCTACTGGCCATATGCCAATTTTCGGTAAACTAACTTGCCTAAACTCGACAAGCAAATTGCCTTCATTAAGATACATGCTTGCTACCTACAATTTAGGCACACACATGCCTGCCTGCCTGCATATATAGATAGATAGAGAGTATATATTGTACATGTGGTGAAGGAAGAACCAAAACCAAACCATCTTCATCCAATGTGCATTTTACTACACAGACCTGCACTTTTTCTACTCGCTTTTTCTTTCCTTCCTTCTATTTTTTTTTTTCAATTTTATTTTAAGAGCTCCTCTAACAAGCGAAGCGATGACGACGACGACGACGACGTTGAACTACGTCAATTGGGTCAGAGCAGCAGCAGCAGCAACAACAACAAGCAGAGCAATTTCAATGGATGGATACATGATGGGGGCTCGATCCACAGAAGCCACTTCAAGACGCCCACACATCGAACTTCATATATCCCAACCCAAAAACAAAGCCAAAAACCCAAGCCCAAACCCAAACCCAAGCCAAGCCCAAGAGAACTGCTGCTCTGGAGCAGCAAAAGTGTTAGAGAAATGCTGCCTTTGCTGCCTTTGGGTTTTCTGTTATTTCTCCTTTCCGTTTCGTGTTGGTTTGCATACACATTAAAGTTAATTTCGAATCGCTTTTAAATTAGCTTAATTCGCATTAAGTGAGCTGAAATAAAACTCACGCCTACAAAAAAGCAAAGCTCAGAGAGAAGGAAGAGGCCTCAGCGAACAAGAAAGCGTGAGTGGAAATGGTTCCAGGGAATGAGATTCGATTGGTGGGCTACTCATTAAAGCGAGAACTTGGGAATTAATAAACATAAATGAATGTGAATTAATAAATTGGGGAATTGATTAGGTAGAGAATGCGTTAGTTAATGTTAAAAGTTAGATTCGATGGGGGAATACCTTCTAGAGAATGTGTTTTTTAAGGAAATTACTTGGGAGTACAAGATATGCATTTTAGAGTTGGATTTTTTATGTTTTCCAAGTAACTATAAGATAGTAGAGCTTTGCTCTTGCTCTTATTTATTTTCTGAATGAATTATAAGTAGTTTTTAAATTTATATAGCTTTTTTAAATCACTAAAGTTATCACAAATAAACTATATTAATTATAAACAAATACTACACCTATTTCCCCCCTTAAACCCATAGAAATTCTCGACCTTTCTAAAAGTTTTGCTACCCAACAATCTTCTAAATTTTATCCCAATCCAGACTACCCCTCATACCCTCTATATAACACACTCGAATGCGAGGCTAAAACGGCAGCTAAACATTTAAATGTTGTACAAAAGCAATAACAAACGAACTGAAGCTGCGGAGGCCTCCACAAAAAAAAGAGAAGAAACTGCTGAGCCCCGAAACTGAACCCGAAAGATACACAAGCCCAGCTGCACATACAGATACATTTTGGACCAAGAAAGAGAACGACGAGACAACGACTCGAGTTCGACGGCAAGAAAACAAAAACTGCCCGCAGCCGAAGTCAAGTCGAAGCCATCAACATCAACACCGAGGCAAGTGGCAAACTTTAAGATACATTTCGGCTGCTGCTGCTTCGGCTGTCGATTGGCGACGGCCACAAAATTTTTTAAACGCTAGAACGCCTCTTCCCAACACTTTCGCAGTAAACACTGAAAACCCCAAAAATAAAATAAAAGAATACAAAATTGTTTCTCTTCTCGCCGCTTGAATTTTTTGCAGTTGCTGCGGTTTTCGGGGTTTTATTGCTGGTTTTCTGTTTGTATCTGTATCTTCTTTTTTTCATTCTGCCCGGCTTGCAGATTCTTTTGAACAATTATTTCGGCTGCTGACTGCGGCTGCTACGAAAGATTTGCGGCCTTTTTGGGTTAAAGTCAGGGCAATGAAACATACAAATGAAACGTAATTATGTTGAAAAATTTAAATACATTGCAGGGCAGAAATTCCAATTATCAATTAAGTCAACTCCGCGACAGCCGTAAGTAATAAATATTTAAAAAATACAAGAAAAATAAAAACAGCCAGACAGGACTGAAGTTGGAACTGGATTCTGGGATTCTGGAATTGTGGGGATTCTGGGGCTTCTCAATTCCGAATTTCATATTCCTTATTTCGAATTCTGTATTCCCTGAACCCTGGTCAGTTTCCTGTTTGGCTCTCTGCAAGAGAAATATTATTCAGCGACGCGGAGTGGAGAAGAAGGCCTGAACAAAAAGATAAAAACATTAATTATTATTAATTGCTTTTTCTTTCTTTTCTCCTGCTCTTCCTCGCTGCTGCTGCCATTCTGAATTCTTAATAATAATACTTTTTTTTTGTATTTTTTCTGCAGTGTTTTTTATTGTATTTAATGCCGTTTTGGCTTTTGTTTCATCTTGTTTTATGTGCGCGCATTTTCTCTCATTTGGTAAAGAGAAATAATATCTGGCGGAGACCCTTTTTTCCACCAGTTATCCTTTTTGGCCACAATGTCGCCGTCGCCGTTGCCTTTTCCCCTCTTTCGTTCCCTTTATACCCACTTCCTTTGTGTCCAACTTAAACCCTTAAAGGCAATCCCTGGGTCTCCGCCCTTTTCTGTTGGTCAAGATTAAACCTGTTCTCGAGTTAAGTTTCTGGCTGGGAATATAAAAACATACAAATTTTTTGCGTTTGAAGCTAATCGGAATGACAAGTTTCTAATTTGGAGATTTCTTCTCTTTTCTTCGTTGTTTTGTTGCTTTTTTTTTTTTTTGGTGGGGGAATGGAATTGTGTTTGTTTTTTTGTGTTATTTGCGTGGGTAGCCGCCCGGCTTGTTTGACAAATTGCTGGATTCCATTTTGGACCGAAATGCTTCAGGGCAAAGGGAGTCGTCTCGCATTAAAATTGTAAATTTATGAAAGATTAAAGTAAGCAAATTGAAATTGGTGTGATGGAATACAAAAACTGACAGCTTAAAGAATAACTTTCCCAAGAGAAGATTTCCAGCTAAGAAAGCGGATATTTAAAGGTTTCAAAAGATGAATTTAAATTAAGCAGATTTTTTTAATATTTTAACCCTCTTACATACCTTTACACCCCACTAATTCCCCTAATGTTTCATTTATTAATTCCTTGTTTCTTAAACTTCCCACCAAAAGTATCTTTTAGGTTTAAGATAATTCGATTAATGCCAAAACTCAACCCCGAGTCCTTTAGCTAAACTTTTGCATCCTTCCTTCCCCACCTCGTTATGTGCAGTTTTCCCCTAGAGAAGTTTTCTAGTTATCCGGCGAGTTTATCGATCAGTTGTAAGGGAAAACTAAATAAAATAAACTGCAACAATTTGCAAAAAGCCAAAAGTGGCAGCTCGTTTGGCTTGCAGGACAACGCCTGGGTCTTCTTGGCCATATTCCCAGCATGCCTGTCGACACTTTCGCCTTAATTAAAAACTTGCAAAAAAGCTCCTCACACACACACACATGCCGACCGATGGTGTACTGTCCATAAAATATGCCAAGCAGAAAACTGAAGATGCTGCTGCTCCACGAAGAAAAATAAAAAGCAGCTGAAACTGAGGCTGAAGCCAAGATAACAAAAAAGAATGTGCATAAAATGCAGCTAAGGCTAAAATCTAGTTAAGCCCTGCCAAAGCCAAAAACAAAACCCCGAAAGTTGGTTGAAAAAAAATATTAAATCAAAAAAAATACTGACAAGAAAAATAGTTTCAATATGGAAATAAGCTTTGAGGCGAGTAAAGAAAGCCATTAGATTATTGTTTTTATTAAGTAAATTGTACTTGCCTTTAGGAAATATATTTAAATACAATTATGAAGCTATCTTTCAGGGTTTTGTAATTTACCTACAAAAGAAGAGAGAAAGTTTGTTATTAATATTATTTATAAAATAAAATATAAGTTTTCAGAGATTGCATACAACAAATATCATTATTCATTGAAAATTATAAACCTATTTAAATTTATTTAATAGAAAATATGTATGTACCATTTAATTTAATATATTTTAGTAATAATTACATATTTCTAAAAAGTATATTAAGATTTTCCTGTAATATTCCTAATTAATTATTTCGCCTAGTAAGCCTTTATATTTATTCATCAAAAGCTACTCTCCTAATTGAGGTACACGTCCTACCACAAATATATTAAAAAGCTGTCTGAATTAAATATGCATTTACCCCTCAAAGCCTGGCTGAACACTTTGATCATATTCACACAACTATGACCAAAAAAGGGTATCACAATGAAAGGCAAAAATTTAACCGCATGCATTTTTCCTACAGTAAAGTTTATTATTATTCCTATATATCTATTTTTCCTGTCCTTTTTTAAAAACCAGACTGAATCCAGAAACCAGAACGAGAACGAGAGAGAGAGGAACTCCTCTTGAAGCCACAAACGACAGTGCATAAAATATATATTTTTGCTTTTTACTGAGAAATTTCCATACATGTTTCATGTATATTCCGGCACCATCACCGTCCTATACTCATCCTCGTCGTCGTCGTCGTCGTCCCCCTGAAACCTAAAGTTATATCTGGTGTATAAATTTGCGTATGCATTTTTTGGTTGATGTGGGCGGTTTTTGGATGGTTTTGGGGGTAGAGTTTTAGGACTAGAAAGCGATTGTATGCTTGTTTATGCTAAGGCAAAGAGAAGCATGGGAACTCGGCGAAAAATGCAAACAAAGCCTTTTTGTCTGGGCCATATGCTGCTGCTGCTGCTTCTACTGTTGGATCCTTGCATCTCTCTGCTTCCCCTCTTTTTTATTCATTTTTTGCATCTAGAAAATGTTTAGACAAATTAAAAATAGTAACAGTAGTAACAATCTTTCTGTGTGCGTGAAGGAGAATTTATTTTCTGCGTTGGTAACGCGCATTTGGGTCAAGGTGTTTTTGTTTTTATTATTCTTACTTTTTGCTTTATTATGAAAATTGCAGGCAGCGACAACAATGAGCTGTGTGTGTTTTTGTTATTATTATTCTTCAGTATTTGTTGTTGTTGTTTGTTTGTTGTTGCTGTTGTCGCTGTCATTATGAAAGCGAATGCAGGACACCAACAACACGAAGATGAAGAAACGCCCACGCAGAACAGCAACACACACACACATGTGCATAAAATATGTACTTGATTAAAGTGTTCATGGCATGTTAGCCATACCAAAACGATAAAAAATAACAGAAGAGAAAAGGTAAAAACAAGCGAAAAAAGTTTTAGCAACAATAAACAATTTCCAAGTGAAGCTACACAATTTGTATTAGTTCACTGATAAAAAATGATTGTCCTAAGCTAAGGCAAACCTAAAATAATGTAGATTTTAATACAATAATTTTAATAATAAAATAAATTTTGTATGTATTAAAGATGCATGGAAATATTTTGTAAATATAATAGAAATAGATCCTAGGATAAAAAAAACATTAATGTATCGAATTTATATGCTAAATTCGATATATGAATCGATATTTATATCTACTAAATTAATCTATTTTCCCTTGGGTATATCAGATCAATATAAAGCAAAAAAAAAAAAAAAGATAATTAAATGAATTAAAATTTTTAGAGGCGATGTTTTTTTATACATATGTATTTTAATTTTCGATTTTTAATCGGAACTTTTTTTCAGAATTGTATTAATTTTTTTTCAACATTTCTAAATAGTTTTATAAACGATAAACTTTTATAGTTCACTACAAATACAACTCACTAAATATAAAGTACTAAATTAATGATTTAAATAAAACAATTATTTTAAGTCCCAGAACAAAGAAGGTTCTTACAAATATGGTATATCCATATAGTATTTCAAGTCAAAGAACTTAGGTACTTAACTATACCATATACATATTCTAATAATTCATGAGTACCCATTTCCTTACGAGTTTCTTTCCGTGTGCACCTCTTCCGAGGCGTTAGAACGTGTCAGGTGAGCTAAGGTAAAGTAAGGTACATTCAGGCGGGTGGAGCAGATGGAGGTGTTCCGGCGCGAATCGGGAGTCAAGGAATAATCAATAAAAATAAAATATATCACACGACGACGCGTTCCCATTCCTGGGTATTACCTTTAGCTTTACCGTTACCGCTGCTATACCCGGTTCCTTTTTCTCAGGTACTGCTGCTGCTGCTCATTTCGTGTTCATGTGCCATTATACCGAAAAATAATATTCTTCGTCGTATATATTGTATTTTTCTACCTTTCGCCAGTTTTTGCTATAATTTTTTTTGGTCTCTTACCTTTTTTGTTTTGCTTGTTTTTGCAAGCAGCGTAAAGTAAGTGAAAGAAGAAGAGGCAGCGGGCAGGCAACACGCACGCGCAGGGGTGGCTAGACCAAGGGGGGAGATTTTGGGAGGAAGGTGGGGGTTAGGTTACGGCGGCAGGCACCCCTAGTTGGCTTGGGCTGATTTTCATGCCTGTGTGTCATGTTATTGGGCAAATTGTACAATGTTAAAACCAGCTCTACACCATAGAATTTCCCTGCCACACAGCACACAGCAAAGGGCAACGCGAATCGGAAGGGTTTGGGGGAGTTATGGGTTTCCATAAGCGCAGGGTGAAAAATTCCTTTAAAATATAATCCCAGACACTGGCAGTTGTTGCTCGCGAAAAACGGCGATGACAACAGGGCCATCAAAAAGGGAGGGAAAATTCGAAGTAAACCAGCAAGAGAGAGGGGAGAGGTTAAATATTCGCGGGAGGAAAATGGAAAAACCATTGCCTCAAACATATTTAAAATTCAATCGATTTATGGGCCAGAGAAAACTTCAAACTGAAACCGGTAGGGGGATGGTTAAAAGGAACTTTCAAACTATCACAAAAAAGGAAATGAAAATGGGAACAATTGATGATTGCGGTTCGACTTTGGATTTGATTGAAGGGTTCCCAACTCCACTGATGGAGAAATCAAAGAGCTATTAAACTGAATTATTCAGGGGAATGAGTTTCAGTCAAGTCAGCCGTTTTTAGAAATTATTTTTGGGTAGTTTTGAAGAAGATTAAAATTATGGGGTTTTAGTTAAAGATAATTGATAGTTTTAGGAGTTTACAGAAGGGCAGAGAATAAATGTATTTTCTAGAGCTTATACATTTTGGTGAGCTTTATTTATTATTATTATTTTTAAACATAAAAGTATTAATACTGAGCATAAAAATAATATTACGTTAGCTCACAGAAATGTATATTCCCTAGAAAATATATGTAGTATTGCCATTGAGGTCTATATTAATATTTAATAGATTATAAAATCTAGTTTAAAACATTTAGAGGAGCTTTCTTTGCAAAAAAAAAAATAAATGTAAGTAATTTGTGCTTATTGTTTGACATTATAATTTACTTTCAACTATAATGTATTGTTCAAATCATAGATTTTTTTATTTTCTTTCTTTTCCCTTTTCATACATTTTATTTATTGTTTCTTTATTCAAAAAAAGGGATCATATTTTTCGCATCTCTTTGTTATTAAGTCTTCACCCCAAAACCCGATGGTTTCCCGCTGGCTAATTTCTCCGGCAATTGATATGTTTTTAATACCCTTCGCCCAGTACATTTCCCACACATGTTGAAGCCATCTTTTTTCTTTTTTTTTTTTGCCACTTCAATTCATTCAGGCGAATCCTCACTGTATCCTGGCAAATGCAACGAACAAAGGCGAACACAGAACGGAGCAATTTTTTCGTATTTTTTCCATACTCATTTTCATTGCAGCAAATGTCCTTTGTATTGTCGGGACATGGCGTTGATTTTGTTGCTCAGTTTCAGTTCAACATGCTGCCTGCCTCGCTCCCTCCTTTCTCGCTTCCTTCATCGATTATGCCCCGCAAGGAAAAAGGTATATATACACATATATATATATTTCTGGAGGATGATTCGTGTGAAATTTTGTATGCGGCCTTTGTGTTTGAGTGTTGCGCACACTTGAGTGCACAATGGGGAAACCTTTTCGCACGCCACACACACGCACACACTCTCCTGCAGATACTGGGACATCCTGCAGGATGAGGGTAGCCAGCGGCCCACAGAGGAAGTTGTCTTCAGCACTAAGTAACTGTTTTAGTTTCAACCGAGGACTGTGTTAATTGCAATTATGCAATGACTGCCTCTGTTCCTTCTATCTCCCCCTCTCTCGGTTCCTTCCCTCTGGCAGCAAACAACCCAGCATCCTTGCGAATTGCACATCCTGGCAATTGCATTGATGGCAGAAAGCTGTTACTCCTCCTGCTCCTGTTCCTGGCCGTCCTGCAACTCCTCCTCCCAGGCGTGGCAAAATTATTGTGACACAATTTTATGCGTTGCGCTTGGCAGGATGTGTGCTCCAAGGGGCAGGATCCGATGGCTTTGGGTGTGTGGGTGTTGTTACAGTGGTACCACGCGTTACATAAATCTTTGATTCGATGTCCATGGATACATAGCATAGCTGGCTGCCTCTGCCTAAGCAGATCCTGTGCCTAATTAAAGCCGGCAGCTAGTCGATTCCTACGATATTCCGGCCAAGGCAGCTCAGGGTCGTCTTACATCAACAACACTGGGACGACACAGCACAGGTCCTTTCTAGGTAAAACTAGGTTTTTGGGTCACAAATAGGGATCAGAATAGTGAAAATAAGTATGCTTTTGTAAGTGAATGAAAGTATATTTAAAATTTCTATCTAATTTCTTTTCCTTTAATTCCAGAAAGTTATATTGAAAAGTTATAGCAAACTATGTACTTTCTTAAATAGAAAACTTTTCAATTTGTTTATATGTTTAATTAATGTAACAAATAGAATTCATATTTAGCTTTATCTTTATTTTTTGTTTAATATTATTTTTCCTAAAGATATTAAATTGAATCTTGACAAAGAATAAGCTTTCAATTTCCCTAAACTTGGGTGTTATTTAACAGGTAGAAAGCTATCCCCTTTGAAATTAGAATAGAAATCCAATTTAATTTCAAGATTGTCCCATTCGCAGTGTAGTGGAGGAGCCTGGCATCCTGTGTGTCATCATTGCACCAAACCCAACGTATATGAGTTTCTGTGTTTGGGGATGGAGGAGTTATGGCACATGCCGCACACCGCACTCACACTTGAATATATACACACACATACACATCTCATATAGCCGCACCACCGCATGCCACATGCCTTGGCAGCGCCACGTTCCGTTCCATTCTGCCACTCTCGACGGCAACTAGTTATGCGGCGGATGTGTCTGTTGGTGTGGCAGGCGCATAGTAAAGCAGGAGGCAGGAGGAGCACCACCCACCAATCAGCCTCCTTTTGGAGAAAATAACTAGGAACTTGGTATGGAGTTGCTGGACTTTGAGATACTTAGTAAATATTTTACATTATGCCCAAACTATAGTACAAGTTTTTCTTTAATTTTATGATGCATTTCAAAGGTTTTCTATTTACTTAAATATTTAAATATTTTTCTTTCTTTGTTTACTAAGTTTAAGTGCTAACATACCCCGTGACACTCTCCATTCATAGGGTAGCCACAGGGCAAGGCAAGAAGGAGCCGGAGTCGCGTGTCCTGGCTCCACTCTGCTTCCCTTCACTGATTTTCCTTCGCTGTGAGTCTGCATTTAAGTGCTACCAAAATTGCCTTTTTAAAGGATTTCCACACGCACACATGTCCTTTCTTCCCTGGGTGTCTTTTACGCTTGTCAACGTCCTCGACATCGACGTCGCCGTTGTCGTCGTCGTAGTCGTTGTCGATTTTTGTGCCATTTCTTCTGCCTTTCCAATTGATGCATCTATCTTAGGGCATTTCCCTTTTCCTTTTCCACTCCCCTGCAATTTCCACCGTTGGCTCTTTTCTCGATATTTTTTTTTTTGTATTTCCCTTCTTCTGTGGCACTTTGCCAGGCTACGCATTTTCAAACTCAATTCGTGTGATAAACTAGAATAAAACTGTTCGTAATTCCATTTTTTTACTCTTCCCTACTCGCTATTTTTTTGCAAGGGACCATTTTTTTTTTGTTATGGCCTTTCTCCCACATGCATTTCACTTTTATTTGAACCCTCTCGCCATGCAGATAAATTTTCCCCTACTTTTTTTTTGCAAATTGCATTTTCTATGTCAAAGGCGCTTAATTTAGTTCTTTTCCTTGCACTTCTTTTTTGCAGCAACTTTTAGTTTTAGTTTCCAGTTGTCTTGTGTGTTTTTGGCATGTAATTTGCATTGGTTTCTCATTCGGAAATTGCTTTTCTTCCCAGAGGATGATTTATTTTTCATCATTTCACTTTGGGCACATGAAATGTTAAATTGCAATTCGGTTTCGTGTCAGGTCAATAATTAAAGCTCGCAGCAATTAAATAATAATAACCGAAAAGGGGGCAGCACGAGGAGGCAGGGATATAATGCAAATGATAAGTTCTTTTTAACACGATTTACTTTTTCACATTTTCCAGTTAATGCGCTCCGTTTGCAGGCGAAAATTTCGCATCCTGACGAATGGTGGAAACTTTCCCTCCCCTCTCCAATCTTTTCCCTCATGTGGCGCCGCAGTAATTAAAGCGCATTATACAGGCCGGCCCACAAAAATATATATAACAATACAAAAAAATGAAGAAAATTACTGCAGCAGCACATTAACACTAACAGCAGCGATAAATGCGGATTATAATTTGGTAAAACACAGGCTCTCGGACCCGAAAAACCCCCAAAAAAAAAACCATTAACAACACGGTTTTCCCTACCTTAAAGAAAGCCCCAAAGAAATTGGAATTGTTCTGGAGAAAATGGAGAGAAAATGGGAAATGCTGCTAGTACTTCTGCTGCTGAAGTTCAGTTGGGGTAAACAAAGGCACCGAATGTGGCACGTAAACACACAAATGAATCCAGGCTAAGGCCAGTCGACAGAAATACGAGTAAACAATAGAGTTGTTTTTTTCCCCCTCTGTTTTTTGTTTTCTACGAAAACTCTAAGAAAATTAACCTCCACAAAGGTTTCAATTGCATTCAAGAGTAAACAAATTTGTGTGGAATCGAAAACAATTGGAATGCGTCTTGGCAGGAGAGCGAAAATAGGAAGGAAAATAGTTTATCTTAGAAAAGATAGCAGTGGAAAATAGTTGTTTCCGGTCAGTGAATTTAGTACAACAAATATTTTCTATGATTAAACATTCAATTAGGAGTAATTTGTAAATTTTATGTGGAATTTGGGCAATCTTACTACTATTTACTATTTATTAATATCTAATTTATATCAAGAATTTTAATAATCATTCAGTCTTACTGAGCGATTTTCCAGAAAACTCGAAGAAAATGCTCCACAATGGTTTGTAATTGTACAAAGAAAAAGTAAACAATTTTTTTCCACGAAGCACTTAGCAAAACTGATTTAGAGAAAATCCAATCAAAACAAATGCCTTTCTAAGAGTTTAATATTCATGTTTACCTCGAGAAAAGTCAACAACTTAATGTGCAAAAATATTTGCTCCTGCATCAGGCCTTGATAATTAATATCTTAACATTTCGTTGATCAATTAAATAGTCTGCTCTACATAATTTGTAAAGTGGGTTTACATAAAATATTTAACTGCAAAATGTGAAATTTAATTTAAGCAAATATTTTGCCTTGATTAATATTTTCTTTGAGTAATTAAGGGAGCCCCACACATCATTTATTAAAATGAATCCAACTTCTTTAGGCATTTGTAAACATATTCTGGCTTAAAAGTTTTTTGCCACCAGCAATGGTGGCGGTAACGGCGGCGCTTGTTTGGCTTATGTTTGCCATGTAAACAAATAAACAAATGAACAATAAACAATGGCACCAGCGGAGGGAAAACATAAATAGAAAGACGAGGCAGCGGACGTGTGCATTTTGCATTTGCAGCTGCAACGGAATTAAAATTAAAGTCTAAGGGGGGCGAAAAACCGTTTAAGATGCAATTAAATCCCTTGACCCCACTCAGCTCATTAGGCATGCCTCGAAATACCAAACTAATTGCATTGAGGGTACCCTGTGTGCAAGTACAGAACGTGGGAAATGGAGACGCCTCAGATTGCACAAGATATTTGCAATCATGACGACGAGAACCCGAACCCCGAGCCAAAGCGAAATCCAACCCATCGCAATCGAAATGGAATGGAAACGTTACCAAGGTGTGGTCTCCGAAGTTCAGCTTGCAATCCGAATCCGAAAGATTGCAAAAGCCAGGCCAAATGCACGGCCAATTGAATCATCATCGTACTTCGTCGCAGGCAAAACTTTTGGTTTTGTTTTTGGTTTCTTTATTTTTTTTTTTTTTCAGTTCAGCTCATTTAAATGCTAAGCATGCGATGCTCGGTTTAGAAAACTCTAAGCGACAAAACCGCAGTCAGCCGACCGAACTTTATCTAGACCATTAAGTTTTACAAAGGAAAATATGTCAGCTAAGTGCTGTTTTTTTTTCTCTCTCTCCCTCTTCAGTTCAGGGAAAGCCGGAACGAGGAGGAGTGGGAAACGGAGGAACTTCTAACATCAAACCGAACCGACGAACCGCGAGATGATGACTCAGCCAAAGTCAACAAGCGAACTTAGCAGCAATAAAACACGGCCTCAAAAGACACTTACAGCTCAAACAGACCAAGAGCCGGAGCCGGCCCACAGACGGCTGAAAAATATGTATCTATATCGCTCATATGCGCTTCAAAAAAGATTACACTAAGCTACAGGGATTTACTTTAAAGCAACATCGGTTTAGTCCCTGGAAATATATTGCAGCAATAATTTTAAAGGTATGTTTTACATTTTTTTAGTGCTTATCAAAATAATACCTCTTGGTTTCTGTATTTTATTTTATGGAGCACTCGGTTTTAATAATTTTAAATGAAATTTAATGGTAACCCAGAATTTACGGGCATTCATTTATAAAATACTTCGCCAAATAATTAAAATTTAATACATATCCAGAATGCTTTTTTATTTATTGCTTGTATCTTTGGTGTTGATTAATATTTAATTAATTATTCTGGGGATGCGTTAAATTACTATTTTTTTTAATGAATATTAATATGCAAAAAAAAAAAATTACTCTTAACAATAATAATACATAAAAAATATTATATATTAACTAATCAAATTTGTATTGTCAATGTAAAATACTAAACCTAAATGAAATATCTTCCAGACATGACCACACTTCCCTCTTAAGTTATGTCTCTAAAAAAAGCAACCACAAGAATTTTGTATCTTTATCTAAATTATTTAAGACCCAAAAATTCTCCTGCTCTCCCGGCCGTAAAGTGTAAAGAAATGGTGTGTTCTTTGTGACTGTGGAATGGGATTTCTTGTAGTTCTAATTTGCTTGGGTCATGCGTCGAGGTTAATGAGTCATATCATCATCATTATCTCGACACCAAGGAACGCAGAGGAAAGGCACGTCGAAGTAAGGAGGGGATCAGAATGGAGGGGAGACTTCATCAAAACGAAAGCAGAGGACACACATTAAAATATAATTTCAGAGACAATGGTGAAGAAAACCGCTTTTTGTTTTGTAATTTAGATGCAATTAAATGTAAATAAATTCACAATTTAGCCGTACGTATGAATGTTATTTTTTTTCGGGAGGGGTTTTTCGGTGCTTTTCTCAGTCTTAGTCTCTGAGTCTGTCTTTTTCCTCGTCTTTGTTTGCCCTTTCCCTCTTTCAGTTTGTTGCTGGTTTGGTCGGTTTGGTGACCCGATTTCCGCAATTTAATGACTTTTGTTTGACCAGCGCATAATTGCTGGGAACAAAACAAAAAAATTGCCCAAGAAAGAGACGGAGCAACGCAGTCGAATGCTGAATGAAATTGCGGAACTTTCTTTTTGCTCATTTACTTTTTTTTGCGTTTATTTCCAGGCCTCACTTAATTCTCTTTTGTGAGTCTTTTGTTTGGTTTTAGTTTTTCCTTTCCTTGAATTGTCTTTCCAGAGGCAGTGTCTGTTTCTGTTCTAAGCACAGCAAAAAATTAACAGCCTAGGAAAAAATAATAGAATTTACCAAGAATTTTAGCTTAGGAAAACTTAAAGACTTTACTAAGAATTTGCAGAAAAAGCTGTGGGTAATAATTTTAGTTTATTGATATCTTAAATAACATTACAAACATTTTTTTAAATACACAAAACTAAATTATAATACGCTTTAATAAAATTCAAACTGTCCAAAAACTTTCTTTCTCTGTACATTTTTTGTTCCAAAATCATTTCTATATCCATCTCTGGTCATTTCTTTTTCCGATTCCTAACGAGCTGGTGATAATTTTTTAGCAGAGGATTTTAGATTTGCGGTCTTATGGCTGGGCATTATTATCTACCACGTCGTCGTCGGCGGCGGCGACTATATTTGTCTTTGTTTGACCCGCAAGACGGAAATGAGCCGTGCCTGTTTTCCCTCTATTTTCTTGGGTTCAAGGTTCAAGGTTGTTCTCCCCCACTGCCAGTCCTTAATTTCTTTTTTTTCTTTCTCCCTGTTTTTGTTGCTATTGATATCTTTGTTACCAACACACACACACACACACACACACACATTCCGGGATAAGGCAGCTAAAGAAGGCAATTTGCTGGAAGCCGGGGCTGCGGCGGGAGTAATGGAAAAAACTGGATCGAGGGGCGAAAACTAAGAGTTTAGCTCTGCATTTTGGTTTGGGAGACATTAAGTAGCGGAAGTTGATAAGAAAGGCAAGCAAAATGTTATTTATAGATAACGAAAAGCGATTCCGAAGGGGGAGAGAAGTATACAAAACACACACAAGAAATCGGGGATAGGTAATCGGAAATGAAAGCATCGAAGGGAAAGGCAATCAAAGGGGTTGTTGAAGTGATTCAAAAAAAAGACTACAAAAATTAAGTAAAGCACTTGACTTTAATGTGAATAATTCACGAAGGGGAATTTTAAATGGTAAATAACTATGGGCACCGAAACTTAAAGCAACATAAATTATACATTAAATATCAACACACAGTCATAGTTATTTTGTGTAGTCATAATACCTAAGCTTTTATAATTAAAAACCTACTACACACTGTTTAATTACTATAATAAATTACAGATGTAATTAACTTTTAATCCGTCGCATTCAAGATTCATACTTTTATGCCCTGGCTCTTTATTGTTTTCAACTCTCAAGCGCTGTACTTAAATTTCCAGCAAATAGCTCTTTCATATATAAGAAAAAAGAAAATCTACTCAACCCTAAGACCTTAATCCGTAGAACATTAGACATAAGCTCTCAGACAGAAAGAATTTCGTATGCCTGAATTATAATTCAATTTATGACCCCGTCCGAATGGCTTAAACTACTTCCAAAAAGAAAAAATCCTTTATCAGCGACCACTTCGATATGCAAGACCTGAGCTGCATGCATTATCCTCCTCAAGCGATTCCCCGGCGGAGTGACCCTCGTCAAAAGCCTGATAGATTCCAGTCAAAGGAAAAATACACAACAAAATAAAAAGAGACTCCCGGCGGAAGCACCTAACCCAAAGTCCACATATCCCGCTCTCTCATTAGCATACAAATGTGTCAGAACAAACAACAACCAAATAACCGAAAGGAACTAAAATGCCTTAAAAAAAAAGAAGAAAAGAAAGAACCACCGACCGAACGTCCGAAAGAAATATACAAATTGTGGAATGGGCAGCGTGATTTCTTGACTAATTTTTATGACACTTTTCACTTTATGAGGTGGCCCCGGCTAATTCCCGAGCTCTCATTCTTTTTATCCGTTTCGTTCTTGGTTTTCCGATTTTCCTGCTCCTACTTTATTTACCTTTCGGCCTCTTATTGAACAGGGGAACGAATAAACCATATGCATGTAGTACCACGGGGCCGTAAAGATTTTTATCGCTCGAGGATATGTGTCATAAAATTTCCTAGCTCTCGAGACTATTAAAAACAATAAATGTCAAAACGAAACGGATTTTCCAGTATATGCGTGTACCTAGAGAGTGCCGACGGTATGGTACTCATATTCTCGGGGGAAAACTGGACAGGGGCCAAACGGGAAAAATAATGGGTTTACTGTAGGTTATGGGGTTGATAAAGCCACTACTCCACGGCGTTGTCTTTGGGTGGGATTTACAAACAGGAGTGCATAAATATTAAAAAAGGAATGTACTGTATAACCTGAAATGGAATTTTTTTACGGGAATATTTCAAGGGATTTATTTTTATCGTTATGACTTTCTTTCGGAACCCTAAGAAGAGGTAAGAACAAGTAACTAAATCCTTAGAGAAGCTAGAAGAACGTACAACAGGAAAAAATATTTTTAAAAGGCACTTACTGTCAAAAGGAAGTGAATTCTTCAGTATATGCGTGTTTTTGAAATATGCGTGGCGTTCCTTAGGGAAAATCCAGTCTAGTACAATGGAAAATAATGGGTCTATAGAGGGTTATGGGGTTGATAAGGGCATATTGTCGAATACCCTCAAAGGTAGTGCATAAATATTAAAGAATGTACTTCTAAACCTCATGAAACAAATAAAAAAAAACCCAAGTAAACCCGATTTTTTAAAGTCAGAAGGAAGCTCTATTTTACCTAATATTTTATTTAACATTTCCCTATAAGATTTTGTTCTTTTATTATCCTCTTTTCCAAATTAAACATGTCTAATCCATTTTGCTCCAGCAACTAATCTTTCCCTCTACCCAAACCTCAAGGCTCTAATTCTTTCTCATTTAGAGGAGCCTCGAAATGTGAATTCTTGCTCTATTTTTATGGTTTCCACTTTGTCCTTGTGTCGTACGGCAGGACATTAGGCAGTCAAATCACGTAAATTATGACCGGGGCCACTATAATTCCTTATCGCCGGGACATGATTTCAAATGATAGACTGCGGAGAAGACTGGAATGAAGGCATCTATCTCAGTGGCCCGAGGGGAAGATTTTTAGTAGGCGCGACAAGTTTTTTTTTATACTCGAGGAGTGAGCAGCAGTAGGAGGAGCAGTGGGGCAGAGGAGGAGGAGGAGAAGGTGGATTGCAATTGGCAACTGGCGCAACGCATAAATTGAGAATTTTTATCTAATCCGCGGCATCTGGGAGACGCGTACATTAGCTGGCACCAGTCTGTCCTGTCCCTGTCCTGTCCCGTCTGGCTTTATACACACTGGACGTCGGGACGGGACAGGATTGGGTCTTTCTGGTCCGCTTTTCGGATCCAAACCGAGTCCCAGCAAGTCTCTGTGACTTTAGCCAAAAAGCAACGAGACTGTGACTGCGACTACGACGACGACGACGACAATCGACAGGCAATAAATCACCCAAAGTTGCCACAGAAATTTATGTGCAGCAGATTAGGATCGCGAAAAGCGTCTTTAGAATAAATTTTCATTGGAAAATGAGCGCCGGGTCCAAAAGCCAAGTGAAGCAAAAGAATTGATGAGAAACGCAGTTCAAGTTGTAATAATTATGAGCTTGAGAATTGGGGAATTCCTCTTTGCGATAAGAAAATTGAGAAAAGCCAAAAAAGGACTTTGTAATATATGGTTTTCAAGATTATTGACTTGGAAAACATTGCTTTTTAGAACAATTTTTATAGGTTTTACAAGGCAAGGTTTTAATTTAGGTTCTATAGTTTCTGAACTGAGAACTATTAGTTAAAAAAGTAAAGTCTAAATTTCTTAGCAGTAATTAAATTATTAATTAACCAGCATTAACTTTGCACTAATTTTTTTTTTCAATAATTCAATGATATTTCCATTATTGCGAAAATTTATTATTTTACGTTTTATTATGCCTCATATTATGAAATGTTTTGAAATTCATTTTAGAAGAGTAAGCCCGAAGAAAATTCCTAACTTTCAGGGTTTTTATTAAAAAGTTATCTTTATCAGCTAAGCTTAGAAAATAATGCCACACTTCATGTTGAAAAAATTTTTCAGGCTGCAACATGTTATCCCAAATTGAAAAACAAATTTCGAATCCAAAAATTCCGACTTACCTTTTGCCGTTTCCTTCTTGTTGCCGTCTGCTGCTGTTGCTGCCTCCTCTAACGTTTCCTTTTTCTAGATTCCACTTTCCTCCATATCTCTCTCAGGACATTAATGATTAATCCCAGCGTCGTCTGCGCTCTCCTTTTTTTTATAGCTTTTCTTGTTGTTGGAATTTGGCGTGCTTTTCTTGTTGTTGTTGTGCGTGTGCCGTTATTGGCGGTATAATCCAATAATCCAACACGAAAGAGCGTGTGCAGTGGGAATTGCAAAAACTAGAGACACAGACACACTCGCACACACGAAAACACCCACACACATACAGTTGCCGCTTTGTTTAGTAAATTAAACTTTTCACTTTTCACGCAGCAAAAGGGAAACTGAAAAATCGGCTATTTTCCTACTTTGTTTCTCTTACGCTCTAGCCTTAAGTTTCGCTTTGGTTTTATGCTGTTTTCCGGCTTTTCTTTTACTTCTTTTTTCCAATCGCAAACACAGACGCAAACACACACACACGCACACCAGCAGCGAGAGGTACAAAACAAAAGCAAATGCACGACGCCAACGCCAATAGCAGCAACAACAACAAAACGCCGCTGTAGTACACAAAAAAATTCCTTTTTCGCTGCGCGTCGCCTCCTTTTTACATATGTATACTCTGTATATATGTATTTATTTTGTATTTTTTGTTGTATTCCACACAGCAATTCTATTTCTTGCTTCTTTTATTAATGACTTTTTCACCTTTAGGACTTGGGATTTCTTTTCTCTTTCTTTTAATTTTTTGCCGCACTTGATTTTTGAGACTGGGTTTTACCTCTCCGTCGCACTCACCGTTTGATAGGGGGGGATAACAACAACAACACACACGATCTCGTCAATTGGTCGCGTAATTGTCGACGCTCATTTGGTAAACATTTGGGGGTTTTCATCCGATTTTCCGCTTACAAAAACACAAAACCTATAACTCACGCACAAAGGTTGAACCGTTCCGGACGCGAGAGGGGCGAAAACACGGCAAAAACAGAGCAAAATCCGCCGGAAAACCAAGAGCGACGCTGGTTCTTCCTCCGACAAATTGAGAGTTTTCCGCGGCGGAGCGGCACAGGGCCAACGTTCGAATTTTCCCGGAAAATTTTCAACCGCTGCTGGACAGGGCCTCTGGGATTGTGACCGTTGCTTCGCCGAGTGAACACTGAAAACTGAAAATTCACTTGAAACCGATGGGAAACCTGAAATACGGGGTTGCTAGGGCTGCCACTTCGTCTGTTTTCCCGTCAGATAAGAATATGGTATTTTATTATAATTATTAATTAATTTATTTATTTACAACATATTTTTCGCTATTTTTAGCTTTTCCTAAAACTACAACCATTGTTAAATTTGAATCTATCACCGGACACCGAAGCGGATACGCGACGGCAAATTTCGAACAAGGCCAGGCGGATAAGCTAATAAATTCTCTGACACCCTCATGTTAATTTTCAAATATAAAATACTGTTAACAATTCTATTAAGAATTATCGGACAAACTCATGTTAAATTCAAGGGGAATTCATTTCAGACATGGTGAGTCCCGAGAGAGAGCGAAGAAAGCCAAAACAGCTTTTTTTTTGCTCAAAAAGTGGCAGCACTGACTGAGACTGACATTGCGAGAGAGAGAGCATAAACGAAGAGAGTACTGAAAATGAACCGGCCAGTGTGACCAGCCGATGTTTATCCGAAAATTCCTATTCTCATGATAAAAATAATTATTTCGAGTTTCTATTTTGTTCACATATAAAAAAACCTCTGGCGATAATCTTTCTTAAATGCAGGAACACTTTAATTTAATTTATAAATACTAGTATATTGAATGATTATGAAGCGGCAAGGTAACTTAAGTCGAACAAGCTTTCAAAAGCTTACTTATGGAAAACTCATGACCGGCTATTCAATTTTATAAACTATAAGTAAATAATTAAAAACCAATTTTAAATTTTCACTAGTTGAAGTATGTATATTGTGTTTTAAAACGTATGTCGTATATGCGGTAATAATATGAAAACAAATAAATCGCTTTGTTGATAAAAAAAGGCGCGTGACTGACAGTAGCTGCTGGATATAACACTCAGACTACTTTAAAAATCTTTACAGCCGTTACTATTTAAAATGTGAATATAATCTCCGAGCTTTATTTAATTCGATTAAATCAAATATATAATAAGCAAAAGTGGAGTTGGGAAATACTTAAGCAACAGAAATATTGAATGTGACTTGATTGGCACTTTTTTAAATGTACACAAAATATATTTAATATGAAATTAGGCTAGTAATAATATTTAAATTTATTAATAATAAGAATTCACCAAATTAAAACACAATGATTTATAGCCTATAAAATAAATAAACTTTGTTATTATTTCTTAACATTCTCTTACCTGCTCCCTATTGTTGTGAATTTTTTTCTAATCAAAATATTTCCCTAATAACTTCTCAAAAATATTTTTCTGCCCCCTCACCCGATAAGATAACACATATAGGAAAAAAGAGTCAACCAACTCAGCAAATCAACGCTTTTCATAGAGAACAATTATTAGTTGCGCTGGGCTTTCAAAGCCGCACGGTTGTTTTGTGTCTCCACAGCTTGCTAAATAAATAATAATTGGAAAAACAACCAATATTAGGTTAAATGACTGTGAAAATGACGTCACCTGGCGCCCAGGTGTTTTTATTGATCTTCCTGCTCGCTCTAATTTCGGGGATCATTCATTCGGAAGCTGCTTCCGTCGGTACGTTGACATTATGTGAACTTACCGTTACATAATGGTAATTATCTCGCTCTCTTTCGCTCTCAGAAGAACAGTGCCGGCATGCGGACAGCTGTGAGAGATGCCTCTCAGCCCACTTGGATTGCGCCTGGTGCACGGATAAGGTGAGGGAAATTCGCATAGAGTTCCTTGTGATTATTTATATTTAATAACAATATTAAGACCAAGGAATTAACAACAGATTTATTTCTAAATGCTTTCTCAAATTATTACTCACTGTTCTTTTCACAATACATTTGCCATTTTTTATTTATGAAATGAAACTCTTTATACAGTTATTTTTTTCTAAAAACTATTTAAATTTAGAAATCTTGGTTTTTAAACTAATTTTCTTATATTAGAATTCTTTGGATGATAAAATCTTTTCAAAATTTGTATCTTAGCTGCTAAAAGCAGATTGCATTCTCCGCTTACTCCATCTCTTTCTCTTTTTTTCAGGTGTATTCATCGAACCTCTATCGCTGCCTCCCTCGATCGCAGCTCCTGGCGAACAACTGCAGCGAAAGCGACATATACAGGAACCAGCCAACCTTTGATATCCTGCAGGACAAACCCCTAAAGGACTATGAGACCAGCAACGATCAAGCGGTACAGGTGACACCGCAGCGAGCATACCTCAAGCTGGTCAAAGGTGTGTGTGTGTTTGTAGTTGCTCCCTTTTTTTTTATAAAAATGTTGTTATCTTATCAAATGTGTGTCAGAGGAGAGCCACACTTTATTAGTTTTGTTTTTTTTTTCTATAGAGTGCGTCACTCTTCAGCTTCTGCCTTCCCCCTTATTCGTGTGTTTGCTTTGCTGATTTGTTCCACATCATTTTTTAACATTTTGTTTTGTGTACGCGCTTTGCTTATCAGCATTTTGTGGTTGTCACATCGCTGGGTGTTATTTGTTATTGTTTTTAGCGTGGGAATACTACTGCCTCTAACCCCAGGCGATCTTGCTCTCTTTCTCTCTCTCTCTCTCTCTCTCTGAGAGAGTGCATTGAACCCACTTGATAAGGAAGTGTGATTTGAGGATTGATTCGATTTTATATTTGTTTAGGTCTTCAGTTGATGTGCAAATCTTTGTTAGTACGCTGTACTATTGTGAATCATTCTTTCTGAGAAATTTAATATTTAACAACAGTGGAACTTTCTTAAATGATTATTTAAAGTGATTTATACTATAGTTTAGATTTCAAGATTATTTTAATTTAGGTAAACATTTACATAAAAATAAGGGATAGTTTGTATTTTTTAATCTGAGTAAAAATAATTCAAAACCCAAGAGATACAAGAAATACAAAGATATCCCCAATCCCTCAGAACCTTTTGTCTACAAAAAAAAAAGGACATCTCAATCAGCGTATAGTGTTGAGTTAACCCATTATAGGTACTTTTTAAGGCTAGCCTCCAATGATTAGCTAGTTCCAACAGCTTGTTAACCACTTTGATATCCATTAAAGAGAGGATCGCATAAGTACCACTCTAAAAAACCCAGTAATTAAGGTCAAAAAAGTGGTGTAAAGGGAACCAGACAAATTGCACACTTACGAGGATTACAAAGAAACCAAACATTTAGCTTGGGTGTGAACGCAGCTCCAGGGGTAATGAATGGATTGAACAGATTGCACTTAAAAAAATAAAGAAAGGGTAGATTATGTGACAAGGCGTAGATAAGAAATATGTTGGTATAAAAGAAAGAAAGGGTGGATTATGTGACAAGGGGTAGATAAGAAATATCTTAGAATAAACTTACTGCTTTTGTAGTAAAGCCAAAATATCTGAAGGTTAACAAATCTTGGAATAATTTAATTTTTCTGTCTGTTTCTATAAGATTTTCTCCAAGTGCCTAAAAAGGGAGTAAAGTCCCCGAGCAGACTGGTTTATGCAGATATGTCAGCCCATAAAACAGCTCATAAACAAAGTCATGGGATAGTAAACCGATCTATAACTTTTAACTCTCTTTTACTTGTTTTTTTTTTGTTATACAGGAAACACGCAACGCATCAAGTTGAGCTACCGAACGGCACGCAATAATCCCCTCGATTTGTACGTCTTGATGGACCTCACCTGGACAATGCGGGACGACAAGGAGACGCTCAGGAAGTTGGGAGCTGAACTCACCAAAACCTTGAGGAATTTAACGGATAACTATCGTCTGGGATTTGGTTCCTTTGCGGATAAGCCAGCGCTGCCCATGATTAATCCGGGAATCATGGACAATCCCTGTGCCCAGGAACGTGAACAAGCGGTTTGTGAGCCCACCTATGGCTATCGTCATCAGCTGTCCCTAACGGAGGATATAGACGCCTTTACTGCGGCGGTGGCAAATAGTAAAATTACTGCAAACTTGGACAATCTGGAGGGCGGCTTGGATGCCCTCATGCAGGTGATAGTGTGTCCCAAGGAGATCGGTTGGAAGGAGCAGGCCCGTAAGATTGTTGTCCTCGTAACCGATGGCTTTATGCACTTGGCCGGAGATGGTCTGCTCGCTGGCATTGCTCAGCGGAATGACAAGAAGTGTCATCTTAATCAGGCTGGTGAGTATACGGGCTCCTTGGAATATGATTATCCCTCGCTGGAGGAAATCTATCGGGAGTTACTGCGTCGCAAGATCAATGTGATCTTTGCGGTTACCCAGGACAGGGTGAGCAATTACAGGGAACTGAGTGCCCTGATGAAGGAAATCAGTTATGTGGATGTTTTGAGTGAAGATTCCTCTAATATTTTGGAATTAATTAAAAAGAGGTGAGTTTTTGAAGCGAGTTTTTTGGTGTAAAATATGATTAATTTGATTTATACTTTTATTTTTAGTTATGAAAGCCTGATTAAACGCACTCAGTTTGCCGATAATAGTCCGGATTATATTCAATTGGAGTATTATACGGACTGTGCAGGACAGTTTCCCAGTTTACGTAATAGGAACTATTGCAATAATGTTTCTCTGGGCAAGGAAATCGAGTTCTTTGTGGATGTTACCCTGAAGGAGTATCCAATTGATAAGAATTATGTGAGTAAGAAAATGATTTAAATACTTTAAAATTGATTTGTAGAAGGATATATCTTAAATTGTCTTCATTATAATCGAAGGAGTGATTTGAAATCATTTAAATTTGGACTCAAAAGTATGCAACAAAAACGTGTATTCTTCATTTTAGACCATCCTTAATAATTTTGAATATATCTTTTTATAAATTTGTACGGTTTTCATCATTATTTATTACCTAATTCCTCTTCTTTTATATTTTTTTCTAGACCCACAACATCCGCGTGGGTGAAACCTCCCTCAGCGAATACATGGATCTGGAAGTGGAGCTGCAGCGCCCGTGTCCTTGCCAGGAGAAACCGGATCCGGAGAACGAATACGGACGCTTTCAGTGCTCTCAGCAGGGCTACATGTATTGTGGCATGTGTACCTGCGATGAGGGCTGGACGGGCAGCCTTTGCACCTGTCCCACGGACAATACCAATGTGACCAACAACGAGGCTCTCCTCCTGAAGTGCCGGCAACCTTTACAAGATCAAACACACTCCCAGTTGATTTGCTCAAATCACGGAGACTGCGATTGCGGCGCTTGCTACTGTGATGCTGGCTACACGGGTCCTTATTGTGAGTGCAAGGAGTGCTTGGACTGTGATAGTGACCTGGCCGACTGCTCCTGTGGTCAGTGTGTGTGCAAATATGGTTGGTCGGGCACCAGATGCAATTGTGCCGAGAATATGGATGCTTGTCGTGGACCCACAGGGGAGATCTGTTCGCAGCGCGGAACCTGCGATTGCGGCGAGTGCAGCTGTGAGGATGAGTTTCTGGGCAAGTTCTGTGAGATTGATCCGGAAAAGGATAACAAGTTGTGTCAGTTCTATGAGCCCTGCGTGACCTGTTTGATTGAACAGAAACAGGGCATGGGCGCCTGTGATAATTTGAGTGAAATCTGCAAAAGTTTGGACCGGCAAGAGCTCTTCACGTATCGCTTTGTCCATGAGCTGGAGCCGGAGCAGGCACGCTGCCTGGTGAGGATCGTGAACAAGCATGGCATCCAGTGTGACAGCTTCTTCAGCTATCAGGTTATTAATCCCTCCAACGAGCTAGCCATCCAGGCTGTGGACTGTGAGCCCACGGACTACATGGCCCTGTTTGGTTTGATATCGGGATTTACGGCGCTGGCTGGACTGCTGCTCATGTGCCTGATATGGTGGTATATTCGTGCCAAGGATGCCAGGGAGTATGCCAAATTCGAGGAGGATCAGAAGAACTTGGTGAGGCAGGAGAATCCGCTCTACAGAGATCCTGTGGGTAGATATGAGGTGCCCAAGGCCCTGAGTGTAAAGTATGATGAGAATCCTTTTGCCAGCTAAGAGGGGTTGTGCTTCAAGGGATATTTATCGATAGGATTAGATTGTCATGGAGCAGCGACAAAAGTAAATCGTGCTCAATAACTTCAACTTTGATGTATGGAAATGTAGCATATCGACAAATATCGTATTTATAGCATAAATATCGATAATATCGAAAAATATCTAACAAATTATATTTACGTTTCTATTTAAATATAGCGCTTATTTACGTAAACTTTAATATTGTAATCAACATTTTAATATCCGTATTATAGAAAAATAGGGTATTATAATATCAGTCAGAAGTTTTCAAGGCAGTGAAGTTTTTTTATCATAGCTTGGCTTAAACTCAACCGATTTCAGTCTGGTTTGGTTTTTTCTTCTTGGTTTTTATAGGAGAACATTTCTGCATTCAAAACTCGATATCTAATTTTTTGTCAATTTTTGAAAATTTTTACGATACCGACCTACAATTAAAAAAAAATTTAAAAAAAAAAAAATTTTTTTAAATTTTAAATTTAATACGCAGATTTTATAACCAAGTTAAAACAAACATATGCAAATTTGTCGGACTTAAATTAGTGCATTTTCGGCTTAGTTATGATCAATTTTCATGATAAATTTGAATTTTAAGGGTATTCACCAAGTCATCTTCCCTTCTTGTTCCAATTAAATTGCTTCGATATATTAAAGAGAATATAGATTTGTGCGTTTTAGGATTTTAATATTTTTTAAGTATTTGTAATTACTTTATGTAAGAAATCGGAGCTATAACAATGTTGTAAGTATAAATTCTATCATTTAAGTATTTTATTAAAGTACTTTATATAGTTTATATATAACATAAGCATTTGTTATAATTATTAATCCCAAGCCAAAGCTCCTTTGAACAAAAAACTCGTTGTATACTTTCATTTTTTTTTCATATATAATATATTTTGAACATAAATTTTGTTTTGTTTATACATAAAAATGATTGTGAATCGTTCAATAATTCGTAAATATAAACTAAGCTAAACTAGGCTAAGAATTTGTTTATATCTATAAAGAAAAGATAACATTTTGTATAACAAGATACTCAAGATTTTTTAAATGGGACAAGAGTTGTGGGGCAAAATATTGAATATTTAAAATTAAGTGATGACTATAAACTGGCAAAGACGCAAATGCAAGACATTACCCTAACATATAGAGATAGGCATTACAAAAATACAATTCGATTAATTAAGGCTAAACACGCTTTCCCCGTTTCAAACTACTTTTAACTAAATGTAATATCACTAGATTTGTAGCTTAGATTTTAGTAAATGGGTTTCTTCTCCAGCGGCGGCGGCGGCGACGAAAATAACTGCCAAAAACACGAAATTCAATTACACATCCTCGTAACTCCTCCACGCTCATAAAATGCACACAACGTTAGGCGAAAAAAAATATGTTGGAGTGAGTGGTACAATACAGGATATGGGGTAGAGGGTAGAGGTTAGAGAATGGGGTGTCGCTCCTCAAAGGACACGCTCCCCCAGCGACGGCGTTCGCTGGATCAGCATCGAGGGTGGCTTCGCCGGCAGCGTCACGCTGCTCAGCTCAGCATCCAGGGCGGCAATGTCGGCGGACACGGACTTGGCCTGCGACTTGGGCGGCGATGGGGCGACTATCGAGCTGGGCAATCCGTGGGGCGAGGCATCGGGCACCAGGCGCTTTAGCAGACCGCCCACACAGCCCCAGGGGAAGGTCCTGCGAAAATACAACAACGGGCAGAGGTGAGTGAGTGGGTGGGTGAGCGCAGGCCAAAGGTAAATATTATGCATTATTAAAGAGAAACACATTAAAGCAAAGACCATTAGGCATGGTAATGCGAGGGTGTGGGGGTGCGCTATGATTTTCTACAGGGGCCATTTTACACTTCAGTTTTCATCGAAATTTGGGTAAGAAATATTGGGAAAATATTTTTAAAATATTTTTAATATGCAATTAAAGCTAAAACAAGAAATAAATAATATTTTGTAGACACAATTTTTGGTCAAAATTCGAATAAGAATTATTAGAAAAATATTTAAAAATATATTTTCACTCGAGCAAAACGGTTAAAAAGTATTTGAAAAAATATTTTTTTAATATGAAAAATAAAACATGTCAGTTTAACAACAAACATATTTTAAAGCTTCAATTAGAGCTACAAAAATGAAAGAAAATTTTATAAATAATATTGTAATATTTGTACAGCCGATTTTTTGTCAACATTTTTATGAGAAGTATTAGGAAAATATTTTAAAATAATTTTAAAATATAGAAATGGAATTATTATCAAAAATTTTAATATTTGCACAGTCGAGTTTTTGGCTGAACTTGTAAAAAATATTTCAAAATAAGAATAAAATATTTTAACACTCGTTTTAAGTCAAAAATATTGTAAGAAATATTTAACTTTGTTTGAAATTCTGTTGGATAAATGATAATATTATTTTGAAATACCTTTATATTTAATACCCCTTTTTTTTAACTAATAATCCTAAAATTTTAAAGGTATTTTATATAAATTTTTTAAAATATTTTATTTAACGCGAGTTAATTAATTCAAATACATTCTATAATTTTATTGTAAACTAATTTTACTACTCGTGTTGTAACAGTGTACTTAGATGAGTAAGCACTTTCCACTCAGGTTGGCATTTTTATCATATTTTTTGATGTTTTAGATAAAAATGTGGTCGACCTTTTAGATAATTACAATAATAAGAAAGTTGTTATATTTTTTTATTGGAATGGGCAAAGAAAAAGGTAACCATTAATATTTAGTGAAAAATGTTTAACTTTAGAATGTTTCCCTTGGGTATAAAATCAGAATAAAACTTTAAATGTATTTTTTTGGGAGCTTCTATTAAAATTATTACAAATTATTAAGTCAAAAATTAGGAATACAAATTTAGAAATACAAAAAAATGCCTAATAAAGTTCTGACTAGTAAAAGAACCTATTAATAATAAATGTAACAGATTAAAAAGCACATTTACTATATTTAATCAACAAAATATTTTGTATATACCCTATATTTAAATCAAAATGATGTACAACACCTTTTGCCGCTTCCCACAACCATTTTAAATTAATTTCTTCCCCTTTTTCTACACGAAAAGCGAACATTAAATAAACTCAAATTAAAATATTCAAGTCAAGCCTTTGCCCTCTTTTTATAATTTTGATGGCCTGTCCATTAGGGGGACTACAAGCGAACTACCAAGAGCCCAAGACGGGTTCTTACAACCATTATGGCGCCTAATTAAGTGCAGCAAATTATAATTATTATCATTATTTAGACGGGTGAGAAAGGCCATTTGTTTACACTCACCACTTGAAGGAGAGGAGAACCTTGAGGAAGCCAGGAATGACGGCCAGTTTCTCGTTCTTCCTGATGGCCACAATGACACGATCGGCCACATCGTTGGGATTCAGCGTGGGGACCCATCTGTAATCATTTTTCCCCCAGTCAAAATGTCAGTTTTAGTTGCAGGGAAGGGAGGCACGAGAGGGAAAGGAACACTGGCCACTGGAGACTACACTCACCTGGCATTCACATCGTCGAACATGCCAGTGGCCTGGATGAAGAACGGGCAGATGCAGGTGGTACGGATGTTTGTATGGCCAAGGACTTCCAGCTCCAGACGCAGAGCCTCATCAAAGCCAACCTGTAATTATCGATAACTCTCAAATGAAGAAGGGGAACAACTTGGAGCTGGAGCTGGAGCCAAAACTTACCGCTGCGAATTTACTGGCACAATAATCGACCAATTTGCTAATGCCCACATGGCCGGCCAGCGAGGCAATTGTGGCAATGTGTCCTCGATCATTCTCAATCATCTTGGGCAGAAACGCTTTTGTCGTCTGCAGCGAACAAACAAAGCAGGCATTAGCATTTTACAAATTTTCAAATTTTTATTAATTTTTTCCGTACCCAAAAGTGTGCCATGACATTTACGTTGAACGAACGCTCGATGAGATGATCTGGTGTGTCCAAAAGGTTCAGTCCCGAAACGACGCCCGCATTGTTGACAAGTAAAGTGATCTGAAAATAAATTCAGAGAAATTGTGAAATTTTAGGAAAGGTAATAATTACAAAGAAAATAGTTTATACATTTTATTTTACAAGTTTCAACAATTTAGTAAACTTTGAGATATCAAAATTTAAACCACATTTAAATTTAAAATTTAGATTTTACTGTAAAATATAGTAGAGTATTTGCTTTTCTAAGAATTTTTCTTCGATATACCAAACAGACTATAGATATATTATGCATTTAACGCAACATTTATATATCGCGTCAAATATTGATATTTTATAGATAACATCAAATATTATTAAATATTTTTATTAAATATTATAAAAATTTTAGTTTGAGAAAGTTGTCCGATTATTTTAAATGGAATTAGTTTAATAAATTCAATAAATTCAGGACACAAAAATTTCTATATATTAAAAAAGCATATATGTATATCTATTTGTGTATGTATATTTTCAATGTAAATGCAGAACTTAACATAACAAATTCATTAGGCCTAATGGAAAATCGTTGTCTGGCTTAGATAAAAATAAATTGCCAAAAATTTACATCAATTGCGTAACTTCTGGTTGTGCCACTAACACCAAAAAGTCTGCAAATATGCGTTGATTCTTGACTCGTTTGAATATCTGGTCAGACATATTAAAGGTGTGGGCTGGGCCAAGACATTAACTTGGCCAGAAACGCACACAAAATTGGTTGCTTAAAGATTTGACCTGGAAAAACGTTAATAAGCGTTCTTTGTTTTTGTTTTTTTTTTTGTTAAGATTTGTGAGTAATTCAAATTTATATTTATAGAATTTATTTAGGACAACACCCTAAATTTATTTAAGCTCTAAAAAAACTGTCAAAAATTTTTGTTCGTCTTCTATTTAAAGTGAAAATAAAAAAGAAATAAAAAACATAAGTAAAATCGCACCTAAGAAATATACAACTAAAATAAAATAATGATTTTAACTTATATTTATCCAAAAACTAGTAATTATTTAACAAAAGAATCACCTTTGGCAGCTTGCAAAAATATTGCTCAATATTCATTACAAAATCTTCGTTTAATTTATATTTTAATTGAATTTACTTTTAAAGTTTCTCCATAAATTAAGCCCGTTTAATTTGCAATTAACCAAAGCTGTTTTAATAGATTATTTTTTGGCCACAAAAGTGAAATCCTTAAAATGGCAAAATCGTCTGAATGTTGAGCATGTCAAGGTCCGAATGCAAAAAAATTTAAAATGCTTGAACAATTCAAGTAACAACAGCAGCAATCTCTCTTTTTCTCTCTCTCTCAGTCTCTATTTCGACCAAAAACCTATAAGATGACTTGCGGCCTGGTTAAATAAGTTAACAACAAGTGCACACAGTGACACAAATGATCCGAGTTCAAGTGCAATTGTGGTGTGGGGTCATACATTGCGTATGAGCGATTTCAAATTGAAGCCAGGCTGTAATCGCGGGCAAAAAACATTTAACGAGGCGTGCATTAAGCAAAAACAACAGCGGCCATTAAGGCAGCAGAAACAACAACATGGCCAGGCCATTAAAAAATATTAAATGTAATATTTCAGAGGGCTTTTCAAGCCAACAACAATTACAACAGAACTAAAACCAACAAAAGAAAAAAAAGGCAGCCACAAAAGCAACGCGTCATCTGCATAACGCATGACTTACTAAGCAGTTAAAATTTTTGTGTGTGTTTTATTTACTCTCTTTTTTTTTGTTTATACGAAGAAGCTTTGTTTTTAGGTTTAACTATGTCTGTCGTTATATAATTCTTAGCTAAGTCCACCTATTATTTCTTTTATTTCTCCTTTTCTTTTCGTTTCGCTTTTTGGTGTTCTGTCTGCCTCACTTTCTGACATAATTTTCAAGCATTTTTCCTTGCGTTTCCCCAGAGCGAAATTATATATTTAAGCGAAATAATTTGGGGTTTCAACTTGGACTTGTCAGTTCAGTAAACTTTTATTTGGAAATTTGTATCTGGCCATGCATGAAAAATCTCTTAATGATGGCATTAGATGCTTGTGCCAGTAATTTTAGAGCAATTACCTCGAAAATTTAATAGTTTAAATACATATTTAAGCATCGGCTGTTTTGGATGTGTATTTCAATTAAAAGTTGGTTGGGAAAGCAATAAGTTATATTTTTTGGGAGTTGTGGTAATTATTTTACCAGAAATTATGTATGCTTTGTTTATTTTTAGCATAAGCTATTACCACTTGTTAAGCATTAAATTAATTTATTAAAATATTCTATTCCCTAAAGAATTGGCTAATTATTTACAATTTAATTATTTTTAATAAAAAGGGTAATTTAATTTATGTTCAAAATTCTAAATTAAAAAGAAATAAATAAGCTTTACCTGTAATGACAAAGAAAACCCAATTCCAAGGCATATTTATTTTTAAGATTTTGGTCTAGGCTCTAAAAATCTTATTTATGGATTGACTGAATTGTAAGTCTTAGAAAATAAACATAAAATTAATCAAAATTATTTAAAGATGTAAATATAGAATAATAATCTATCGAAAAATTTAGAACTTTTCATAGTTTAAATGAAAAAAAGTAGTTCTCTATGCTCTAAAAATCTTATTTATGATTTGACTCAATTAAAAATCTTTTAAAAAATACAATGCAATTCTTTCAATTTTACTAGTAATATAATTTTTTTTTAATATTAAGCAATTTTTTTTTAGGTTTCAAAAGTATAATTTATTATTTTCTTGGCAGTTTAGGGAGAAGCTTCTCAATTTATAAATATTTTGCTTTAACAAACATTTATAAAATGGTTCTAAAATGTGTAGAATGTTTTAAAAAATGTAAAGCACAAATATTTATTAAGTATACAAGCTTATTTTATTGTTCATTCAACTCTTTTCTCTTCTTCTAATTAATGTACTTCCTTTTAATTAAACAACTACCTGAAGCCTGACTGTTTTGCTCATTAACAAAGCTCACATAAAGTTCTAATTGAAATAACAAAACCGAACACACAGCCAGAATATCTCCTTAATTAGCTAAATAAATATTTGACTGAAATAAAACCCAGATATATACATATAAAGCCGAGCCCATAAAGCGATTTAAGACAGGAAATTCGTGGAGTTCATGGAGTGTCTGAGCCGCGATTAATTTGAATACCACTCGGGCATTGTTGGGTTACCTGAAAAGTGCCCCAGATTGTGATAAATGAGCAGATCGAATGCCAAGTGTGGCAACCAGTTTGCAGAAGACCGGATTTTGTCTTTGGCTTCTGCGCTTTTTTCTACTCCTCCTTCAGGTCTTTTTTTTTTCTTGCATTTTCCTTATTTTTTCCCGAGGTTTGTGTAATGTGCAACAATTTCTCAAGGTTGCCGCAACGATGACGATGCGCTCATGCATACAAATTTGTGTTGTTTTTTTTTCTGTATCGCTCCGCCCTGGCTTCGCTTTAAATTTATGACATGAATATGCATAAATGTGTTGCAACGGGGTGTGGCAGCAACACACAGCCCCGGCTACTCTGGGGTTCTTGGATGGTGCCGGCATTACATGTGTAAGATCGGAGGGAGATCTGTCTTCTGGCCAGCATAAAGGCCATTAAACGCCCCTCAACAAACAATTATATGACGACTAGTCTGATGCCACATTAGGCGCTCGACTGTAAACAGCAATTACCGGACTTTTATGCTTCAATTGCCGCACGCACTCCCCGCACTTTTTGATATCGAAAGGGTTTCTTCAAAATTATATATAAGCCTGGGTTTTGGAAATTTGACATCGCACTACAAATTATTTTTAGAAACAACTATTGGAAATTAAATCAACAAATTTATATAGCTTTAAATATTTAAGTTCTGCTGGATTTATCCTTCAAGAAAAATGTTTTAGCTTCACAAAATAAATATCTACAGCTAAAAGTATTTAGTTTTTATAGGAATTATCCTATAAAATTCATAAATACTATTATTTTTGAACTGTTGGTTTATTTTTTTAATCTTTAAAATATTTTTAAACTATTAAGGGCCACTTAAAAGCCTTCGTATAACATTTGAAAATGTTTTTAAAGTGTTGTCAAGCGAAGGCCTAGCTTTTGTTATGTAAAATATTTCAATAATGAATATTTCTGCTCTAATAGTTTCGCTCTTCTATCAAATATACCTTCCTAAATTTAATATCCCGCTCCAAAAAAAGTAATATTAATTTTTCTCTATGTACTTACATCACCAACTTCAGCTCTGATGACATCGGCCGCCTTGTAGACCTCCTCCTTTTTGGATATATCCACCACATAGCCCTTGCAGTAACCGCCGGCCTCTTCGACAATTTCCACGGTTTCCGCAATGCCTAATTAATACAATACTTTCATTAGTCAACTCTATTCGATTGCTGCTTCTTCGATTGTCACTCACCCTTCTTGTTGATGTCCCAGATAATGACCTTGGTTCCCATCTTGCCCAAACGCTCGGCCAGCAGACGACCCAGTCCATTTCCTCCGCCGGTGATCAAGGCAATGTCTGTGTTGAGCTCCTTTTCGGGATAGCCAACGGCAATGTAGTACAGATCCTGGAAGGGAGAGAGTGGAAATTGAATTTGATTAGGGCCAGGTTTTATGTAATTACAAAAAATAGAGTTAATTAAATATCAATTTGGCACAAGGGGTTAAGGAAGAAGGTTCTCTGATATGGTTTATGGATATAGGGTTAGGATGTAATATTTTATTGAACTCCTTTGTGGTTTTTGTATTTTCGATATATTTAAAAAAATATTTTTTTATGAAATTCTTTCAATCTTGTAATTATTACATTTTTTTCAAAGGTTTAAGTAGATCTTCTTTGCCAGAAAATAGTTTTTAAACGTTAAAAATTCAAGAATTTTTACCTAAACATTTTGGTTAACTGACTTTATGGACAATTATTGATTTTATCTAAATTTTTTTTATGTTATTATTTATTTATGTACTCAAAATTAATCATTATTGTAAGATGTAAGTTTTACAAAGAAATAATGACATTCAAAACGTTCTAAAAAGGCCCACAAGTTCTAACAAATATTTTAAATGCTTGTTTATTCTAGAACCGTAAAATTAACATTCATAAATAAGCCTTAAATAATTATTTACAAAAATCTGGGAGCGGCAAATCTGGTTTTCACCCCAAGCCAAAGGTCTAAAAACATCTGTAAATATTCTAAGAAAAAAAATGCTAAGCATATTCTCCTTTAGCATAAATAAAACCATAAAAATTTCTTCGTTTTTCTCCCCTCAACTCCTAGCTATGCAAATAAGTTCGTTGCTCAAGTCTTTTGTTTTCGTTTCGTTCATTTCCTATATGGACACAAACTGAACCGAGTCACGCGTATGCAAATAGCAAATATAGAGATAAATTCAAAGTTTACACAATGCTGAAGAGGAAGCGCTGACAAAGTGTAAAATTGCAAACAAAACTATTGAGTCTGTGTTTTGGTTGGCATCTGCGTGTTAATAGACCGCAATTTGCCGCCTCTTCAAAGTAACCCAAAAGGTGTGGGGTGTAGTTCAACCTCAATTAATCGATTTTTATGTGGGTCTTCTTTTGTTGAAGTATTTTTTATTTATATTTCTGTGTGCCCGTTTAGTGTCAATAAGCTGTCAAAATTTATGACTATCACGCCTCTTCCCTGGCTGGGTTGTTAAAATAAAAACAAGAAATACACGCGAAAGGTAAAAACGCGAAACAAAAGACTCTGGCAGCGAACTTAATATATTTAACATGCCGCCGCCACACACAGTAGCACTTTCTGTTGCACGCGGGGGCCTCCCATAAATTTTCATGCCACACGCGAACCACCGGCTCAGGGCACCTGGTCGCTTTTGCACCTGATATGAAAGGGGAAGAGGTTGGAATGGGAGAGGGTATGGAAATCGGGAGCGGAAGCCGGGCTTCTCTGAGTCCGGTCCGGCAAGCGTGTCCAATTATTTTGACATTAACAATGAGTATGTCGCAACTTTGTCTTGTTATGCACTTTGCTGAGGGTGGTCTTATATTTTATATTTATATTTGGTATATATTTTAAAGGTAATTTTAGTTAAAACATAAATATTACATTCTTCTCAAGAATAGTTTATATAATGGTTACCCTAAAACTTGTTAAGGGTTTTTATATTCAATCTAAATATGTTAAAAACCATTTCTTCCAACATTTAACCAAATCTCAGTTAAATATATTAACTTATTAATATATTACAATTATAGAAAGAGTATTAAACCACCGGTTGCCCCCCACATAAACTGCCACCCCATTTCTCTTATTTTTTCGCAAAACATTTCCCTCTCACTCCATTAAAATTGTACCATAAATTATACGAAAAATTAATCAAAGGAAACTTGTTGCCGGTCGTTGGGCATCTTGGGGGAAGGTTGATTGTTGACAGCCGCAATGATGATGATGATGAGTGGCTCCGTTTGGCCCTTTTTTTATTTTCAGCCAGCTCGTTGACAGACATTTTGTCACATAATTTAACATGCAATGTCCATGCTCTTTTCTCAGCTCAATTCAAATAACAAGGACAGGAAGCGGGCAATTATAATTTATACATAATACCATCATAATCAACATAATAAGAGCAGCAGCAGCAACAGCAGCAGCGATTTCTTTTCATGCTGCGAGCATGACATATAAAACGGCACAAATATGGAAATTGATATCAAAAAGAAAGATTTGCCGAGAGATCACGGAAACTTTTGTACAACGACGACTTTTGTTTGCTCAAATGTAAATTTTGCAGACACGTTTTTTTTCGAAAATTTTAGCCATGTCATTTTTTCAGAATTCCGTCTGCGTCTGCCTGAATTTTTCCTCAGTCACCCAAAAACCAAATATAAAACCTGCCTAGTCAGCATTCATTCACTGGGTTTGGTATCTGTCCTCGTCTATCTTCTTATTTTTCTGGTGATTGTCAAGGTCCAACGCATTGACCTTTGTAAAGTTACGGAAAGCCATCGAATCGGATTTGAATTTGGGATGCACTGATTTCGATTTGATTGACTTGTGGTTACAGCTTTGTTATGGAAAATTTTCAAAGGTTGGAGAATGATTAATGGAGTATTTATGGAGCCAGAAATGTGTTCGTGATAAGCTGGAAAATCGTTGAATTGGACAGGCTTATTATGTATGCCATAATGTGATAATTATTAGAGTGGAAAAATTATTTAAAGGTGAAGGTTCAATTTGGTTTAATATTTTTACATAATTCTAAAGTTTTTCTATAGTTAACAACCTTAAGGTAACATATTCTTGAAATATCAAAGTTTATTTATTACAAGTTTAACATTCATTTAAATATTTTTTATTAAGTTATTTGTATTTATTACAACAGTAATTCATAAGTATTTTAGGTTTCATGAAATAATTTCCCATGCTTTAAATGTTTACCATTCAGTCTTCTGTTTACCTTTCCTTCTACAAACATTAACATTTGCATTAAAAAAAAAAAAGAAGAACCGGCGAATTGCCACAAGTTGCTGAAATCACTAAACTGTGCTTAGCTCATTAGAGTTGTTTAAACATTAATTAGCATGCATCTTCAAAACTCCCCTCATTAGCCACAACAACGTGTGCGGATTTTTTCCCTCTTTCATTATTTGCTGGATTGCGAAAAAAATCTTGCCTAACTTATAGGCAAACCTTTTACAAATGCCAAATGATGGCTGATCCCTGAATCTCAGACTTCTAAAGCCGCCAAAAGCCGGGAAATTCCCATCATCTTGGCCAGTAATAAAATGCTGGCAGACAAAAGCCAAATGGACAAACTAGTTTCTCTCTCTGGCTCTCTGTTGGTGGAGTTTCCAAGAGAATTGCGAAAAATATCAACAACCTGAAGTCGCCGCCACCTCGTTAACGTGGCTAACGTGGTTCTAGAGCCGGCCGAAAGTGAAACCAAATACCAAAAACCAGCGGCCAACTGTCAATTGCCCAACAGCACAGAAAAGCTTGATATACCGCGCGCACACACCTGCGACTCCCCAAAATTGGCTCCAATTTTTGGCCACTTTATGAGCCATGTGGCAAACTGCTCAAATGCTCAAGCTTCGAGTGCTTTTTGTTCGAGTGGAAAACGGGGGAAAAAACAAAAGACTTAAGACACGAACTTGCCACAAAACATTGTAAACACCGCACACAGGGTGTTGCAATCCACAAACACTTGGCAGACGCCGACTGCTGCCGCTTCTACACCCCCCTGGTTACCTGTCGCGTCCCCCCGCTCTGAGTGACCTTCTTTAAAACTCGACACAAGACACCGACAGTTGCATTACAAATAAAATGTGAAAAACAAATGCAGGCGGGGTCTATAGCGCTTTTTATACTCTTTTCATATTAAATAATATATTTTAACAAGACTATTATTATAAGAAAAAATATATATAAAAGGAAATAGTTTTTCTTGATTTTAATTAAATTTCTTTCTTTATTAAAGAATTTCTGAGTAAAAATAAATATTTAACTAACTTTATAAAAAGTAAAATCTTCTAGAAAAATAATTATTTTCGTTTTACACTTGGTTTATATTTTCCTTTTACTATTTTAAAGAAGAAAAAACTAAAAAAGTCTTAAACTTAATTTTATTGAAGCCTTTTTAAGCATGAATTATTACTTCTAGCTCAAAACCTCTCAAGAAATCCCACCACCCCTTCAGAAAGAGTACACCGACATCTCAAAATATAATAATAAACCTGAAATTCAATTCCGCCGACAACAAATGCAGCAGCAAAATAAAAAAAAAACTACTAAGCTGCATTGCATTTGAATCAAGTCTCCTACATTTGAAAGTTTTTATTTTTATTTATTTTTTTGTTAGGCTGCCTGGCCAATTGGCCAATGATTTTGCACTTTAAGTCTTGTTTGCTTTTGACGGGGGCTTCTCTTTGTATATTTTCTGAATTTTTTATGGCAGACGAATAGCGGCGGGTGGCTTGGCCTTCAAGTGGCAATTTTCATTTATAGATCTGTGTGTGGAAATTAGCATCACAATATCGCGCAGTGTATTAGCATTGCCATAAATCGCACAATCGAGTTCTATATCTCGAGTGGAGGTTGGAGTGTCTCTGAGTGGTAATTTGTCAGCCGGATATGTGCCAAGATATTGTACGACTTCGAGTACAACTGCAGCGGATATGTCGAGTGATTAGCCCGAAGTGACTGTTGCTCTCTTGAGTGGGTTGTGTGCCTCGATCTTACAGGTGTCATTAATAATGCTGCAAGGTATTTTTCTAGCTACTGGTAGAGGCATATTATTACGAATAGAAACAAATTGATATAAATAAAACCCAGAGGCTTGACACTGACAATAAATGGTAATTAGTAATTAATTTCAAATTACAGGTACACAGCTTTGAGTTTGTTGAGAGGAATTTTACTGGAAGGTTTTGTATTATTAAATATATATACAGAAATTTAAAAAAAAGAGCTAATATATATTAAAAAAAAGTTAAGCTTTGACCAGCATACTTCATAAATAGTCTACAAATTTACTTTGTTTTTTAAATAATGGTCTTACAAATTTATTTCAAGTATTCTGGTGAACTAATCTATTTTTATCCATATTTGATACTTTATTTTCAATTAACATATATGTAATATATTTTCTATTATAAGGACTTAACCACATTAACTTTAAAGACGTCTTTAAAAACTTTTTCAAATATTAACCAGAAGTATATTTTTATAGTATTTTTTATTATAAATGCTTAAGAAGCATTCAATAAAGCGTTTTTTTAAATAAATTTTAAAATACCTAGGTTACTTTTCTATTCCTTTTCTATAAAAAATGGTAATAAAATTTAGCGTACATATTTTTGTTTATATAAAAATTGTAAGGTATACTTTTAGCTCTTTTATTTCTCTTTGATTTATTTTTAGAAAAATCTTCTTTATTTATTTGTATTTCATTTTAAAAATAACCTTTAAAACCTCTCAAACTTTGTGATTTTCCTTACCAATTTATAAACCCAAAAAAAGATTGATTATTTTCCCATTCGTTTTAATGAAACTTTGCGGTCTTTAAGGAATTTTTTGAGCCGGCTTTAAGTGTTTGTTCGAGGCACACATCGACTGGGGCTGATATTTGCTTTTTGTTCGTTGATGTACGATGTGCCAGACAGTTAGATAGTTTTTTTTTTAGCTTTGTGGATATATTATATGGCCATTGACGGGGCACACCCGCCCCGTAACCCATTTTTCAGGCGCTCACACAGACGGACAGCGCCGTAAATCAGTCGAAAGCACAAGGCCGGCCGCGTGCGGGTTATGAACCTGCAACCTGAACCGGCTCTCTAAGCCAACGCGGCCGGCATATGTGAGTTTGCCAAGAGCTAAGAGCCAAGAGGTAAGGTAACCCATCCAGTAGTTACCAGAGTTATTGTATTTTTTGTGGGCACCGCAAACACTTTCAATTTCAATTGCGTTTGCAACGCACACTCGCAGACACGGAGACCAAAAGGCAGCCGAATGCCCGCGAAATTGCGGTTGTAGTTGCCTCCAAAGCAATGTGTGTGTGTGTATGTGGCTCTTGCGGCTAGTGGCTAATAAAAACAGGCTCTCCAAGTGGCCAGCAGCAGCGGCAGCAGCCGGCAAAATGCAAAAAGTTGAACTAGGTCAACAAGCCAAACGCAGCCGCGCAGCTGTTGACAGCGACAGCGGCAGCAGTAACTCTGCTGAATTGGCTCATTACTTGCCCCAGGCACTCGGAAAAATATGCGCCCAAAATTAACATAATATTTGGAAAATTCTTAGGAAAATATGGACCCTAAAAAAATGAGAATAATTAAAAATTTTGAATTTTAAAATGGGACTAAGAACATTTTTCAGAGAACATATTTTACAGATGCTTAGCATGCAAAGGAAAATTTATAATTGTAGCCATAAAATATATACAGTAAAAATAAAAAGAATATTCTATAACAAAAGCTATTAGGATAGTTAATTTTAAACTATAAGAACATATTTTTCCGATGCTTGGCAGCCATGAAAGATTTTAACAATTATTCAAAAAATATACATATGCAATAAGTCAAAGAAAGTATTTAGAATATTCTATGACAAAGAATTATTATTTTGAGAAATTTTTTTTCAAAACGTTAACAAAAATAAAACATACTTATATTTTAATGACAGAATGAATGTAGAATTTTAAAAATTCTTTATACTCTAATAGAATGTATTACTTCACTTAAAGGCAAATAAAAACCTTATCCAATTTTTGTAAGTCAAAAATTCTTTATATAAATAATTAGCTTTCAACAATTTATACAATATATTTATTATATTATATTTACTTACTATTTATTAAATATGTATCGCAATCAACGAGAATACTTTATATTTTTCAATTGTTGGTCAATATTTTTTTATTTCAAATACTTGGCTAATTTTTTTTCAGTTTGCAACCAGTCATAAAGGCATTCGTTGTAGGTTATTAGCTTATATAGTTAAATCTACGCACGGGTTACTTTGTAATTTGAACTGCAATACAGTACAGGTTACAAGAATTTACTTTCGAAAGGCATTTCATAGATGGCTAAAATAACAAAAATAATTATATTTAATAATATTTTTATGAATTAACATGAGAAGTACAATTTTGATTTCAACAAAAAATAGCCAAACGTAAATAAATTTTATTTTATAATATTAATATATTTTTTAAGTATATTTTCTTTTAATAATAATATTTATGTATATTTTGTAAAAAATATTTAATTTTAAATATGTCTAAAAAAACACCAAATCGCTGCTGCCCATCGTTTATCATTAAAATATTTCCTTAAAAATAGTATTATTAATTACAAGAAATTATTTTTAATGAAAAAACCTTAAAATCTAAATTTGATTAAAATCTACATCTAAAATCAATATTAGATACTTTCGCGGAAATGACTCCGTATTATCCTACTCCCAAGTATGTTGCCTAAGTCTTTTGTTTGACTTGTGCCAGCAATGCATTGGCATAAATCCAAGTCTAATAATACCTTGTTGATCGATGAGCCGCTCGATTGCCTATTTAATCACAACAATCAGCGAACAATTTAAACATCAGCGAGTGAAGCGTTGAGGGGCCTCAGAATCGTCATCAATTTAGCTTACAAAATGCGCAAATTTACATGCAAAGTCAGTGGGTTTTCTGAGTAATCTGAGTGGGCACTCGACATGCAAATGTCAGTAGTTTTGTAGCGTCTCTATTTAATATTTTTGTATATATATTTTTTACTCCCATGCAGCCCCTGCACAATGATGACGAATGCCCAGGGATATGGCCATCGTGCCACACATATTTCACGATCATATCTCACTACAGACAGTGTGTGTGAAGTCACTTATTGTATATACATATATATTTTGCGGTAAAGTGAAAATATAATTGCCACAGAGAGAAACAGAGGGAGAGAGAGACTTATGCAATACAATATAAATTGAAATTTCTTTTATTTTTTGTAACTATTTTAAAAAGCACTTAGCTTGTCAATGTGTCAGCCTGAACTCGATTCCCTATCTAATTTTAAAATTCCCAGAGATCTCCCTAGAGCCTATGAGCAGGGCCTAAAATGACCTTGTCTCGTATGTTAATAAAGAAATAAATTTTCAAAGCCTGCAATCTCATTCAGCTGTTTGATAAATGCAATTAATTAACGCTGCTGGCCGCGTGACTGTAGTAAAGTGTATTTCTCAGCTTTGCCGGCTCTTAAAGTAATTAGCATTTAAAATTGATTTTGATTGGCGGTGGTTTTTATTTTTTTTTATTATCCATAATTACCGGCAATGCAAAATTTATTGGCTGCCTGAAATCCGCTTCTAAGTAATGCATATTCAAGCTAAAATCTATAACTGATATATTATATTTAAACCTATTTTTATGGCTACGATTTGAGGTTCAACATCTTAATATTCAATATTCCTGGTTTTAACTGGTTTTTGTGCACTCATTTAATTCGTAAATCAAAATAAATTATCGCGAATTTACAGGCTGGTTTTACATCATCAGCCGGAGAGAGAAAGAGAGATACCATGGAGATACCATCTCGAAACTTGTCCCAGCTTGATCTTAATGCCTTAAATCTCTTTCACGGTTCCAATTAAACGCCACGCGTGCTGCCATGCCCATTACCTTTGGCCATTATTTACATCGGACATCCTTTTGGCAGCTAATTAAATCGGTTAATTGCCATCGTTCGTTATCTCTTCGGAACTTGAAAGCAAAATTCTCAGTGCGATTCTCATTGACACATTTATCGGCTTGAAGGTTTAGAGGGTACACATTTGACTTAACCAAATCTCACACAATGCTGCTAATCAGCCAAAGTCAAAATAAAAGCGAAGGTGAATTATTCTTTTTCGAGTGGAGTGGTGGTAGCAAATTCAGACATCGTTTAACCATTTTTATTATTAATCTGTTGTAAACAAAAGTGAGAAGGTCTCACTCGGCCGCCTGCGGGGCAACACTTGGAGACAACGAATATAAGTCGCTGGATATTATTGTTGTTTCATTCGGAAATTAGCAGCATTTTGTTTATGGGCATTTTTTATTTGCTGATAATTAAAATTCAAGCAAAATTTGAACTTTGCTTTAATTAAAATAAAGCATTCGGAAGGTTTATGACTTGATTTTGATTATACTTTGGCAACATCACAAGGTTTTAATTGCATGTCGGAAAGGGAGGTTCTTTTGAAAGGGTTTTGTTTTTGGTGGAGGTATTAAAAATTTGTAATATATATATTTATACATACAATTTATAATCCAGGGTTATCGTATTTACTTTTATTTATTTTATATATTAAATTTCTGGTATTTCTGGTTATATTTTTATGAATTAATTTCAATTTATTCATTTACTTGAAACTTCCTGGTTCACCTTTTCACATAACTAATTATAAAGAAATTATAATATAAAAATAGTTTTCTTTATGAAAAATTGATATTTTCATCTTGACAATTTTAAAAAAATATATTCAATTTAATTACAATAGAAAACTAAGCAATTAAAAGTTGCTAAGTGTTTAAAAAAGGTTTTATAAGTTTTCAGTTCGAATTAGAATCCAAATCATATTTGTAAAAGGAAAATCTAGGGTTATAAAATTTGTATCTGTATATAATATATTAATTATGTATTAGGTAATGTATGTATATATTTATTATTAAACATTTTTAGAAAAAAACGTATTCAATGGATAAAGCTCTATTATCTGTCTATGTTGAGGTTTAAATATCTAGAAAAAGGATTGCTTATTTTAATCAGTATTTCATTGTATTTATATTTTAAAGAACCAGTACATATTTTTATATGAAAACTATTGATTATTCTTCTCGATTTAATTGTATTTACATTACATTTTATTTGTTATACAAACTCACCTGCAGGATGTATCCAATGCAGCAGAGAATGAACCAGGCGACATCCGCAAAGGCATCCCAGGTATTCCACAGGGCGTGGCCCCAGCCCTCGGCAGCTGGTGGCGGGGCTGGTGACTCCTGGGCAGGGATCACGCCATTGCCATTGGTCAGAGCGTGACCATTGGCGGCTGGCAGGTTGTTATTGTTCTTCTCCATGGTTTTTTCAGCACAGATTTGTAAGCACTTTATGGCTTCTTAGTGAATAATAATTTTTACTGTGTAGTTGGATCACACTTTCCTAAAGGCACAAGTTATAGGTTTAATTAGCTTTCTTCTTATGTAATTCTTTTTGGTTGTTGTAATTTGATTGTGGTAATTTTTGTGGTAATTTTATGCAAGCTTGGCATTAATTAAAAGGCGAAAGAAAACACAAGCAACAGCAGACCCCGCGTTATAACTGTTTTGGCTTAATTTCGGTGAGTGATTTTGAGTTTTTTCTTTCTTTTGTGTTATGTTTTTTTTTTGGGATATTCGGTTGTTGGATTTTTGGATTTTTGATTTTTCCGCACTGCACGTCCGCTCTCGTGAGCGTAGCAAACGAATTTGAACGTTGTGGGCTCGAAAGGAATGAATTTCGACTTCTTATTTTGGCGCGCTATTGGATATAGCCGACGTCGACCGCGACTGCGCTGCCTCGTCGTCGCCGAAGCTTGATTTTGTGACGTCACCGAGCTTCAGCCACAGCTTCGGCTTGAATTTTTCCCCCCTTCGGCTTTTCGTGTATATTTTGCTTTTTTTTTTTTTTGTTGTGTTTATTATTATTTCTGTTTTGCTCATTTCTCGTTCTTATGTTGCTTTCGGCTGCGCTTCGCTTTAACGCTATTTATTTATCTCATTTCTGTGGCTTGTGTAATTTCTGGCTATGTTTTTACCTGTTGTTTCCCTAATTGTTGGAAATTAATTGAGATTTATGCTGCCTGCTGTCGGGTGTTAATTACTAGGTGCATTAGAAGGACGCTCAATTATGTTTATGGATTATTAAAAGTTTTTTAAAGAGCTTTTGGCTTCTTTCTTTCTTCAAGAAAAAACAAAGTTGATGAATTAAAAAAGATGTTATAAGTGGTTATTTTATTTTAAATTGGAATTACCTTTATAAAAACACTTTGTTTGAGTTGTTTGCTTATCAAAATACATTTAAAATAAAATACTTTAAGCAAAGACCAGCTTAATTTTTAACACATTTAAAATTTGTACACTTTAGGGCAGGAAGTCCCTTTATAAATATACAACCAAATTTGATTTATTTTAATTGTAAAATATTTAAAAATACTACTTTTTTAGGCAGTAATTTAAAATATAAAAAATATGTCAAAGGCAGCTTTTAAGTGGGAAACTCAAATGCTTATTCATACGATAAATGTCTAATTTATACTGGACAACAATTGCAGGTGTAATGTATTTTATGCACTTCATTAATGCAACTAACAGGTTTTATTATTGGTAAGAATATATAACAGAAATAGCTGTCCAAGGGAATTCCTCTATAGTTTTCAGTTTGTATGTTAATGTAACAGAAAAACAAGAATAGAATTTCCATAAATTACCCGGCATCGTGTCTAGCAGCGTTTGATGAAATTAAAAATTCTAATTCTGGTATAATTTTTAGCTTCTAAAGCACCCTTTGGGATGTATTGATGTCTGGTAGCTGTTCAAAGCCTCCTGAACAGAGGATGAAGACCAGCAGCCCGGCTTGCTCATCTTTTGTATCCTTTCAGGTGATGAAAAACGCTCCATTTCCTCGACGGAGTACAGCTCCAAGGCAGTTTTCCAAGCGTGAATATAAGGCCAGGCTTTCTCATCCACCTCCACATGGTAGATGGCATTTAAGACATCCAAATCCATCTTCGTGGGCAATTCGCCATTTATAAATGGAGTGGGTTCTGGGAGACTTTTGAAGCTGTCCTCGCTGCAGATGCTGTCTAAATCCGTCAAACTTAGATCCTGAAAGCAGTCATCATCCTCGTTGTCTGCCAAGTTAATTATCTGTAGTGATTGCTGCAGTTTATCATGATCCCAATGCTCATCCTGCACCAGCACCTCCTCAGTGCTATTAAGGACTTCAAATACATTCCTCTTCCTAACCTGCTCCTTTCCTGACTTCAGATAAGCCTCTTCTTGAGACATCCTTGATTTCAGATAATTCTCTAGTTGAGCCATGCCCTTAGGGCAACCAATGTCCACAAAGGCGTCCAGAAACTCCCAGTATTCCCGCCATTCCAACTGCTCCTCGCGGGCCAGCTGACGACCCACCACCTCCAGACCCTTACCCAGGTCAGAGTTCTTGATGTGACGTTCTCGGAAGTTGTCGTTCAGGATGTTGATTGATAGGTCTTGCAGAGAGGTTTCTTCGGTGTTCAAAGTGGGTATAGATGAACCCTCCTCTAAGTCTGGACCAAAGAGCTTCCTGGGCAACATCTGCATTGAACTCGACTTACTGGGAATCTTCATCTTAACCGGCGAAGTGAATGGCAAGCTGGCCAAGGGAGACGTCGAGTTGCAGCCCAGTCGAGGTGGCGTCTTCCAGCGACGATAGAAGTTCATGGCCTGATCCCGGGACATGGGTCCTGCCAAAGCACTAATTGTCAGCTTAACCATGAGTTCCTTGCTTTCCCCCTTCTTTAATAACAAATTCGGTGGTTCCTTAGGCGAGTAAGGATGACCCACTTCGGGGGGCACTTCATTGGTCTCAGATCTCAGTACGGGCACGTAATATGGTTCATCCAAGAGAAGTTCCAGCTTCTTCAGGGTTTCCCCAGAGACCTGATCATTCCGCTGGCAGATGATGTCCTTGGGTTCCTTACCCTCACGATTTGGCAGCGATTTGCATTGCAGATAACCAATGAGCACCTCGACCATGTCCACATGGCCATTCTTAGCAGCGAAGTGGAGAGGCGTCTCGCCACGTGCCTTGTCCGGCATATTGAGATATAAATCTGTTAGATTCATGCTAAAATCAATGTACATTTCAGGGCTTCCCTTCTTGTCAGCATAAAGCTCGGCAAAGTGTGGATCTGCAAGGGTCTCTAGAAGAAACTCTGCAATGCTGGGTCGGTTTAGCTGGGCACAGATGTGCATGGCATTATAGCGAGGACCCTCCTTGGGGCAGGTTGGAGTGTCGCCGCTGCTGATTACGTAGCGAGGATTTTCCCATACAATCTTTTTGACTTTCTCCAGATTTCCAGCCTCGATTTGTTTGCGAAACTCCTGTAGCTCTTGCTTGGTGGGGGAGTGAAAGGAAGAACGCTCGCTGGTGACTGGAGGCGGCGCCTGGTGGTGTTCCTTGTGCTCCTCTTGCTCCTCGCGGCTTTGGAAACCAATTTTGACGTAGTTCTCAGCCTGCTCCCGGCTGGAAAATTCTCGAAGACGTGCCTCCTTGTGTCTGTGTAGCACATCCAGTGCCTGGAATTTCTCCAAGAAGATAAGGCTTTGGTTCTTAAAGTTTGTGTTTCCTGAGGAATTGGAGTCCTCTGTTCTTGGAAGTTCCGTTTCCGGTATATAAACTCCGAAGTATGGCATACTTGTTGTTTAATTTTAAAATGTTTTTCGTATTTATAAAATATGTATATTTATATTTTCTGAAATACCGAATTTTACGCTCAATTTTTAACAGAATTACGCCGTTTACATCGCACTCTTAGCATCAATCTTCATTATAAACAAAAAGCCGACCTTCACCAACTTGTACACTTGTTCACTTTCCCCCAAAATCCATTGATATATTTTATTTTTTAATCAAAAGAAAGTCCATTGCACATAAATTTGTTTACAAGCCACTTCTTTTTTTTTCTTTCTTAACTTTTTATCCTCTTTTCTTTATTGTCAACAACACAATGCACTTTGTTCTCCTTTCTCCTCCTTTTTGGCCATTTCCTCTCACTCACTCTCCCAGAAAAAATCACAAAACAAAAGAGCAAAAAATCAATTTAAAAACAGGTTATGTTAATCGAACGAATGGATTATTGGCTTGGCTTGGCGATTCTTAACGATTTCGTCACATCTTCGGATTGCATAATAACCAAATTTTTTAGTTATTTGATGTTGATATCGTTTGTTTTGTATCCGTGCGTTTTTTAGTTTGATTTTTTTTTTCATCAATTTGCATTTTTAACAAGAAGCTGAGCGTTGGGTCAAAAAACTGATAAAAATGTTTAAGGCCATTTGTGAACACAACGCATGTCGCGGCAAACAACAACAAAGATTTTAGAATTTCACCACAATTTTTTCTTTCTATATATTTGGTTTTACTTTCTATGACGAAATTATAAACATACACAATTTAATTGCAATTTCACTTTACACCGTATTCCTGTTTACCGATATTTTATGGAGATGTTTTTCGCTCAGCCGGCATATCTCCTTATCTCGATTAATTACCAATATATGCAAATTGATTTTACTTGATTATAAAGCATTCTTTTTTATTGTGTCTGGTTCGTTGTTTTTCGGTTATTTATATTTTTGCGACTGCTTTTCGCTTTGGCTTCGTTTCCCTTTTCGTGGCTTTTTGTTTGACATTTGTGACGCAGGCGCAGAGAGGGCTTAAAAGGGGGATGCAGGAAAGGAGCGGCAGAGTCAGCTGTTGCCGTTTTTTCGGCGAGAGAGCGGATTAAGAGAGAGAGAGAGAGAGAGTGAGGAGACTGAGAATGACAGGTGCATAACAGATGCAAGCTCAGAACAGCTGTTAAATAGAGTTGTCACCTATTAAGTATACGTAAATATATAATACGTTGAAATCTATGTTTATTTAAATTTATGCACATATACTTAGAAAAGAAAAGTGTAAAAAAGCAATTTAAAGTAATTTTTTAAAGGATTTTCAGCATAAAATGTACATATATTTTACTGTATTAAAATTTTAAGGTTTAAAGTAGTACAATAAGAAAGGTTTTTTTACAAGGAATGATAAACATTAATTAGAAACAGAAAAAATATATTTTAAAAAATTGTTTGGCCAAACTATGGCTGCTTTTTACAAAAACAGAAATAAGAAATCATTATTTTCTGGATTTACATAATAAATATTTATTCACGAATAAATCTTAAATGTTCTTCGAAATTCTAGTGAATAATTTTCTCTTATTAATGATTTACATAATACTCCTAAAATTACCTTAATATTCATAAACAAATACCCATAAGCCAAACAATATCCAACTCCCATAGTTGTTTTTATTTCCAAAATCACATCACTGTCTAATGATTCATTTCCCCGTTTCAAAAAGCAGGCGCCACACAATTTATCGCTTGCCAATTTCCGCAATAATTATAAAAATAGCATAATAACAGTCGAAATTCTACACGAATTAGTTCTAAGCCATAAAAATCGAGCAACAAATCGCAGATCGCAGATTGTGGCGCATGTTGAGAGCTTGGCTATTTCCTTTTTCAAGAATTTAACCTCGTGCCCTGTTGACCGAATGCTGAACTCTGGCCAAAAGATACAGAGTCTAAGCCCGAGTCGGAGTCTGAGCCCAAACCCGAGTCCAAATCCAAGTCGGAGTCCGAGTCCAAGCCCGTGTCCAAGTCGGAGATTGGCCAAAAATAAAAACCAGACAATCGCAAATGAATCAACCGGCGGCGATAGCCTTCGTTGAAAAACCCGTTAGAACCAGCACAAAGGTGACTCTGTGTTTGGAAAAGATAATGCCTAATGCGCGCCGCCAATCTGAACGTTAACCTATTTCACTTCCTATCAGTGAATTCTCGTTTTAACTAACATCTGACTTCCGGAACACCAGCCGCAACCGAACGTGTTTTATGCCATGTGTTTACCCGATGACTTGAGCATTATATGTTGGATATTATTATTATTTCCTAAAAGACACCGATGCTGATGATGATGATGATGGCCCATTTGATTAGAACTGCCTAGGCAGCCAGCGATTATTAATTATGATTTATTTGGACAACAATAAAGGAGCTGCTGGTAATTATTGGCGAATGTTCCAAGGCCACCGATCGATGGGTTACTGTTTTGTATCTCTTAGGAATCTCATTTGCGATGTGCTAATTGGACATTGAATTGAATTGCCTTTTTCTTCTTGGTTATATGTATTTTTGTATTTTTATTTTGCGATTTTGAAACGCTCGGGCGGATTCTCGTTAAGAATAACGTGTTTTTACTTAAGGGGAATTGCGTTGTGGGCATAATGTATTATTTTGACTTGCGATTTGTGATTCTAATAAGTTCTGGTTTTATTTGTTTGTGGAACAAATTTTCGTCTTCTGGGTTGGTTTGTTATGATTCTGGTGGTTGGGTTTTTCTGCGATATTTATAAAGATTGTGTCAGACAGGTGGATTTTTATGGGAATTATTTGGTTAATTGATTGTGTACATAGATACTTATGGTTTTAAAGGGAACTTTAAAGAGTTTGATTAAAAAATATAACAAAGTGGCTGAATAGGAAGAAAAATTAGCTTAAAATGTAAAAATCGAGAGTCAGGGCTTTGGGAAATATCATTTTTTAAATGCATTATTTACAATATTTAGAATTTAATTTATAAAATTTTAAAGAAATAACGAAATTTTTTGTTGTAAACCGAAAACTATTAACTAAAAATACAACAAATTCAATGAATCAAAAGAATAAAAAATCTCAAAAAATTCGTTCTGGTTACCAAGTCAAAAATTTATGTTAATTAAAAACTATTCTTCTTTCATTGCCTTAACTTAGTAGAGTAATTCTGACTCAGCGAAAAAGAAGCTGAAATATATGTAAGAAACCCGATAATACCCTGATTCTTTAACCAAAAAATCATAATTGCTTCTTCTCACAAAGCGTTAGATTTGTAAACCTGACCAACAACTTCCGACTTCTTCATAGAGCCGCATTCCCAAAGCCCATAGACAACTACAAAAACCAAAAAAAAACCAAACAGAAACACTAAATCTTATGTGTGAAGCCCGAAATGGCATTGAATTTTGATTATATTGTTTCTGGCTTTGATTTCAATTAACATAAATGCTCTAAAGTCTAATCGACGAACGGACGGTCAGCATTTGTTGTAAGACTACAAATGTTGTAAGAAAATAGTTCGATCATTATCACCGAACTGAAGATTTCTTGTTTAAATATAGGGAAAATCTAGGCCAGGCGGAGGCGGCTTAAAATATCTATAAATTTCACCCAAAACAAGACCAGTTAGCCTTAGCAAAAATTTGTTTTTAATTGAAATAAATCACAAATAAAAAGGCCAAACAACTGACAATTTTTGGCTGTAGTTATCTTTTTTTTCGTATTATTTTTTTGGGTTGGAGAAGGTCGGACTCCGAGTCGGTCTTTGGAGTCGTTAGCTTGATGAGAGCAGCCTCTAAAAAAATATAGCCACTCAAAATCCAACTCCTGAAGTGCACACGTTCGAATTAAATGGTTTGCTATAAGTTTGGATAGTTTGAATGCCGGCTTTTATGGTCTCTTTTTTTTATGGCTATTGTTTTCCAGAAACTCGTTTCGTTCTCTTGTCTAGACATAAAGCCCGCTTCACTAGTTTAAGTTTACCCTTTCACCGCATAAAATATTTAAAGCAGAAAATAGAACACTCTCGATTGGATATTGGACTTTGGTTGCGATTCTGCCTGTTTATCTGTTTGACTACCACAAGGTCTTCCTACGATCAGGCTTGATTGCCTTCTTAACAGTTTATTTTTTTTGGCTTGGCTTTGTTTGTTTCAAATTTTAGCACAACTTGCGGGAGTCATTTGAGCAAGTCAAGGTCGTCGTCTTCTCAGATAAATGTCAGTTTTAACAAGTTAGGATATAATGATGATTCTGCTAGCAAATATAATGCAAATTATTGTATAATAGGAGGAGGAGAACAAATGTCATGAAGATCATCCTTGAGACTTAACAAATTGGCATTTGTTTGGAAACTAAGTTTAAATATTATTTTACTGGAATCAATAGATCTTTAAATTTCTTTGGGTTCATGGGTTAAATATGGTTTTATATGCTCAAGAATTATTCTTTTATTTTGCTTTAAAGTATCTTATACTTAATTTGTTATTTAATTTTATTACTTCTCTGTTTGAACTACTCTTTTGGTATTATCCAAACTAAACACTTTAATTTATTTGAATTTTTCTACGTGACTTCAAATGCATGCTATTTTTTTTTGCATCTATTATTTAAGCCAAAACCATAATTATAAACAAGTTGTCTAGAGTCTAGACGGTTATTTTTTGAGATGCTTTAAACCTGATATTCTGGCTGGTCCAGCTGAGTTGCACACTTAAGAATATTCTAATAATAGAACAAGGTTTCATATAGATATGGAGTTATAAATATTAGGAACTAGTGAATTATGCATATTTGCACACTGTTTCTACATATTTCTAAAGGTTTTATAATTTTAAATGACAAAATCAAGAGCAAATTTAATTTTACGATATTTCCGATATGATATTTTGTTCGATATTTTTATCGATATACCTAATGGAGGTTTATCTCTCGATATACATTTCTATTAAGAACTAATAATCGATTCTGTTGCTCCATGTATTTTTAAGTACTTAAAACTAGGAATATTATAAAGTTAATTCAGGTTTAATTTCATAACATTTCCTTGCATCATTTATTCCTTAAAAAGTAAAGGTTTCCCCAGTTGTTCCACATATATTAAAAAAATAGAGCACTTTCCCAAGGAAACTCGGTTACCTTGGGAGAAATGAAGGCTACCGAGTGCAGTCCATGCTGAAATGTCATTTATTAGCTATGCAAAGAAGATTGCACTTGGCCAGCACTTGAGTAGCATCAAAAGCAATGACCCTTTTGGATTTTCCCTCTCCCCTACTCTCTACAATTTTCCGCTTTTCCGAGAGAGCATATATATATATATGACAGCAGGCCAACCAACTGTAAACGTAAACAATATCCACTGCGCAGGACAGCAGTTCTCGTTCCGAACCCAAATCCGGAACAGCTGTGCCGCATCGGAATCGGGTGAAAGCTTCATAAGAAAAAGAAAAAGCTGAAAGGCGTACAAGTGGAAAAGCGGAAAAGCTTCAAGTGAGCAGTCAGTGGATTGCGGCCAATTTGGGCGTGCGGTTTCGCGTTGCCTTCGTTGAAATTTTCACGAATTTTCCCAGGTTACGTGTCAAGGAGCAAGTCTCCTCCATCGAACGCGTGTGTGAGCCAATTAAAGGCCAAAAGCTCATCATCAATTGTGCTTCTGGCCAAGTGTCAGGTGTTAAAGTTTTTCTGGTGTGCTACCAAAAGTTACCAAAAAGTATAAGAATTAAAGATCAACCCTTGGGGCTGAGAAAATGCCAGCCCCTAGCCTACGCTTTTGAACCTGGCCAAGTGCCAGCGCTGAAAAGGGAAACCCGCAAAAGCGATACCATCATGTCGAGTGGCAGGTAGGATATATCCATTTGTGTCATATATATACCCTGACTGCCATATCTATTTAGTTGTTATGACTGATATTTGTTCTGTGTAATCAATAAATTGATTTTTGATTGCCTTGTTTGTGAGTGAGTGGGGGATTTCCTTTCTTTCTTCTCCGATTTTGCTTTTTTGTTGTCTTCTGTCTGCTAGCTGGGGGTTTCTTTTAGATTTTCTTTTTATTTCATTTTGTTTTTGTTCTGCCCTTTCTCGCAGCAGCGGCGTCACACTGACTGGTAAGCGTTTCGCCCACGGGCTTGCCTTTTGCCTTGCGACTTTTGCCTTGGCCCGCAGTGCGTATACTTGATATGTGCACGTTCCCACACATATCAAGTATACGCTTTGGAAATTAAGAGTTTCAAAAAGAAATCTTTAAAAGAGTTATATATATTTATATATATGATATGTGTTTTGTATTTATTTGTATTTATTTTCATAATATTTTCGAATGTTAACACGCGAATACTTGATATGAGTAGGCTGGAATTCTTTGTAACAAAAGGATTATTTCTTAGGTCATAATTATTACTGATTTTGCATATACATATTTTAAAATTTAATTTAAGCATTCTATAGGCATTTAACGCAACATTATCCACAACCAACACTGAATTTTAAAACCCTTGCAGGGTAAACAGAAGCTTGAAAAGTAGTGAAAAAGTAATTTCCGACCCCATAATTTATATATATTCTTGATCAGCAGCAACAATCGAGGTGTTTTAGCCATGTCCTGTAGGATACAACATTTTATAAATATTTCTAAACATTTTGTAAGGGGTAACATCGTTAGAATTTTAAAAAATGGATACAAATTTAAAAAAGAAATTCAAATTTCCAAAAGCATTCTATATTGAAATTAAAAATATATAAAAATATATTTTAAATAAAATAAAACAATAAAAAATAATAATAATAAAACAAATAAATTGATACAAAAAAAAAAAACTCTTTCCTGTTTAAAAGCAAGGTTTTAATTAAATTACAAATAATTTCCCCCATTTTCCAGACTTTTCTTGTTTACAAACCATAAACAAAATCTCTGTTTAAATTTACTACTTAAAACCACTTTTCAGCAACACTTTTATATCATGTTTTCTGCTGTACTTCTTCCATGATTACTCCCAATTAAGTTTATGCTTTTCCTGGGAATTACTTAAGTATTCTTTTATTGTAATTATTTCATCAAACCCACCAAGTGATTATCTACTTTGGGGGTTTCCCTGATGCCACACATAAAACTTGTTCCCGTTTTGTTTTCTCTGTTTTTTCTTTACTAACTGAAAGCCTACACATGCAGCAGCGAAATAAATAGACAGAGAGACAGGCAAATTGAGGGGACTTGATATGCTATTTGTTTATTTATTTACTTGTGCAAAAGTTTGCACACTCTTTTCCAACTAAAAATAGATACGTAAAGCTAGGAAAATGATGTAAAAATAATGCATAAAATTAAACAAATGGCTATTATTAGCGACAAGCAGGGCCAAGGAGCCTGCCAGCTAGTCCTGTAATTAGGATAATCGAGCTGCCTAAAATATGCACGAAATGTACACATAATTACAATCAGCAGAAAATTGGCAGTGGCCAAGATGCCTTGTGGCTCGTGGCTCCTTGCTGTGTCAGTGTGGAAGCTCCAATTTCCAATGGCGTAACAGGATATCCCCGGGACACAGCCTGCGCCCCCACGAGTGAGTCATGGCATCCAAGAGCCGAGCCAAGCCACAAAGAGCAAACAGCTCGGAGTCTCCTCTGACGGCTTATCGTCTTGGTTCTAGCACTGGAAAAAATATGCGATGATTCTAAGGAAATTGGAAAATGTCATATAATATACAAATTATTAAATGCTATTAAATAAGCTTATAGAAAAATCAATATTTGAATATTACTTTTCGTCATAATAATAATTTTAAATATTTGTATTTATAGATTTTTTATTGGGAGTTCTGTATACATTTTTATTTTTAAAGTGCACTTTCTCTAATTGTCAGCTTGGCGCCAAGAAGAAAAAAACCAAAAAATTGCCAGGCACAAATTTGCATGTCCTTTGTGTCCTGTCCCTGTGTTTGTCCTGTGGTCACAGCTGCGGTTGTGTGTGGGTTTCCCCATCAAACCACAAAAGTCATGTCCTGGCAAAGTGACAGAGTCGTCACGTCACTTTGGTTTTATGCAGACCATTGCACTCTGCTACGGTTTTTCCACTTTTCCATTGGCAAAATAAATATTTGAAAGGAAACTTTTCTTGTTCAAAAGTTAAACAGTAGCTTATGTAAATATTGTATTGCTTGAATTAAGAATTTAGTCTTTAATTATGTGCTGGAATTTGACTTTAGCAAGTGATATATAATTTTTAAGTAAAGTTTGTGTTTTGATATATCATTTTTGAGTAGGTTTTAATGAGGAGTTAAGCAAGAAATGTATTTATAAGAATTATTTGTGAATTTTTTTATTAAAAGTTAGTTAGTAAGTAAAATAGCTTTACCTTTTTAACACATGAAAACCATTGAAATATTTAAAAGTGTCATTAAAGAAGCTGTTAAAAAGTCGTACTTATCATATATCTGTTTATGACTTAATGTCTAATTTTTTTAAAGGTCACTTTATATAAGAACTTTTTGACATTTTAAATTAATAAAAAGCGGTCTTAACATCCTAAAATACACTTCCCTTTCCATTCAAAAGAGTCTAAGGTTATTTTACATATAAAAAACAAACTTCTGCTGGCAATAAGCCAACTGCCTGGACTTTAATCACGTAACAAAGTTTTGCAAATTATTTTCAAACTTAAAGTAAGTTAATATTCTTGCCTAAAAATCTTTAAAAAAGAAACCCTCATTAAAAATGAGTTAAAAACTAATTAGAAAAAAGTAAAACCACTTTCTGGTGTGACTGCCAAACATTTATTTTCTTCTGCGAAACTTAAGACCCCCTAATTTGCACAATTTTGTATTCATTAGAGACCAGAGGCAGAGATTCTGCCGGGTAATTTATTTTAATTTTCTCGATTTATTTCGTCCTTCCAGCCTGCTGGACGTGCTCTGCAGTGGGAGTGGCGCCCGCCTGGCTCTGGGAGCCTCGGTAATCTCGTATTTGATTGTCTACAATGAGGCCTCCGCACCCAGCTTGCTCTTTGCTGTGGTTTTGGCCACCATTTATGGTACCATGGCAGGTGGGGTTTTAAATATTAATTAATTTATTTCATTTTATTTCATTTTTTAAAATTAATATTCTTTATATTTAGCTCGCTGCAAGACCAGTCTGCGTAGCCTGCAAATGCCTTATGTGAGGGCCACAAATAAATTTGACTTTGGCTGCCTTTTTTTGGCCATTTGGCTGGATGCCCTGGCTGCCATGTGTGCCTGTGCTGCCTTGGCCAGGACCCTGAGTGCCTGTCTAGATGCCATGACGGGGGGTTTGGCCAGGATTCTCATATTGGGTGAGTTGTTAAGGTTTCTTTAAAAATAAAATGTAAAACTTCTTTTTGTATTCAAAATCCTACTGAAATAACTAGAAAATAGGCCAATAAAAATCCATTTTATAATCTTACTTTTACTACAAAATTAAAATGAAATGAAATAACTTAAAAATAATTACACTACAAAATGAAAATAAAATGTGATATAACTTGAAAATAAGCCAGGAAATATCCTTAAATAAACTTACTTTCATTATAAACTTAAAATATGTGAATTAACATAAATTTTAAATATTCTTTTTGCATATTTTCACCCACCAAACAACACGCTTTCTTTAAACACAATTTTGCTTTCACCTCGTAATTTATGCAGCAGTGTGCCCAATATTTCGTCACGAACTGTGTTGTGAAAATTAAAGCAAAAACCGTTGCCTACTTTCAGGCCGCAATGCACCCACCAACGAGCCCTGGCCGGATGTGCTTGGTGTTTCCGCCGTCTTCCTAGTCACCGGCATGTTCATGCTGGGCCTGGAGGTAACCCCCTTTGAAGATCCCTCTCCCAGCATCCTCCCACTCACTGGCATTAACTTATTATTCACAGCACTCGAGGGCCTTCAGCCTCATCCTGACACTTGGCATGTTTGGCCTCAACGCCATTCTCAGCGCCGTGGGCTGGTGGCGGGGCGATCTCGTGGCCTGGTCGTCGGAGCACTCCTTCCAGCCGGATGGCATTAGCAGTGTAAGTAGGCGACATCTCCAGCTTGGGGTCCACCTCCTCCTCCTGCTCCTCCTCCTTCTGTAATCTTTATTGGGTCAGTGCACTGTGCCAGTCTGAGTTCTTCGTTCTGTTTGGTTTCGTGGGCTTCCCTTGTATTTTATTTGTTATTTTTCCCTCTGGCTCGTATCGATTTTCGCTGCCGTGACTGGGAACAATTGCGTGACCACAGCTGGAGCCACAGGATACGGGCTTTTGATTATGACACGTAGTGGCGGGTTTGGTTTTTGTTTTTCCGCCCCCCTTTTTCACCGGCATTCCGCGGAGGAAAAGTCAGCAGTCAGACAGCAAAAAGCAAAGGGAAAAGGTTAAGTCCTCAGGCATAGTTGAGTAGGGAAAATACCCTTTAATAGGAAATTTTAAAACATATATATATAATATTATTATTATTATTAAAGGTGAGTAATGTATGAGAGTACTGGTTTATTTCTTTACAATTATTAATTTTAAATATTTCTATAAAGAAATAATTATTTTTCAAGTTTGGAAAAAAATTGGTAAATTTTTGGCTCTCTCAGGGGTTTTTGATCGTAACTTGGCTCAAACTCAACGGATTTCAGTGTGGTTTGGTTTTTTCTTCTTTGTTTTTAATGGAGAACTTTTCTGCATTCAAAACTCGATTTCTAAATTTTTGCCAATTTTTGACAATTTTGACGATGTCACCCCTTTCATTTTTTATAAAAAAATTAGGCTCCAAAATCGCGAACTCCTTTAGTGGTTTTTTGATCGTAACTTGGCCTAAACTCATCCGATTTCAGTCTGGTTTGTTTTTTTCTTCTTAGTTTTTAATGAAGAACATTTCTGCATTTAAAACTCCATTTCTAATTTTTGGCCAATAAAACTGGATTTCTACCTTTTGGCCAATGTTGTCAATTTCTTGACTACAAAATATTCAATAAGATTAAAAGTATATTTCTTTAGCTTTACTTTCCTTTCATTATTTATTTAATTATATAAACCTAAAAGGTTATAACTATCTCAACTGAACTTTACCACCCTTAAAAGAACACAAAACCGTTTAGTAACTCGTGCAAATACACAGTTGCAGACAAAAGGGCACGACGTCTGTTATTAGCTTAGCTGTTATTAGCGGCATTATCTGGGTTATAACTTTGGCTATTTCTATTTTCCTTTCCCCCCGCAGGTCTTCCTGGCCGCCGCCCTGCTCACGTACTCCTTCCCCAGCGATTGGCCACAACAGCATCGTGGAAGTGGAAGGTTCACCATTACCTTAATCACCGGATTGGTCAGCATTTCGCTACTGCTGACAGCCATTTGTCTTTCCACGGTAGTGCACTACAAGTGAGTGGAAAATATGTGTGCTTCAGATATATATAACTTTTAAATATATATATTTTATAACCCTAGAGAACACGAGGACTATGTAGCCGTACCTTTGTTCAACATCCTCGATGAGAGTGGCTTCCACAAACTGATTCCCGCCTCGGCCTGCATGTTGCTCCTCACAAGTTCAGCGGCTTTTTTGGAGCTCTTTCCGGAGCTCTATGGGATTGTGGTGCGACTGGCCACCTCGGAGTGGCGGATATTGTCTAAGCAGATCAGTTACGAGAGCTCGGAGAGTGGCAATCCCGTGCTGGCTGTGTTTATAGCCGGCAGCATGTGTGCCATGTTGGCCTTTGCCTGTCCCCTGCAGCATTTGAGTTATACTTTGGCTGCTGGCCATATGGGTGGAGTGTTCCTAAGGGCTTTCTATTTGCTATATACCCCCTACAGGCCCAAGTTCATGGCACCCAGTAGTGAGTCCTCTTTGTCGTATAGTCGCTTATCCACGGCCCCAATAGCCAAGAGCAGCAGTTGCAGCAGTGCAGCCACCTCCAGTTCTAGTCGCTTGAAGAGAAGCCTCTGGAATATAGGATTGCCCAAGCATTCGGGTTTGAAGAAACCAAAATCGAAGCCCAGGAATAAACAGGAGCTGGAGAAGGAGTGGCTGCTGCTGGGTGAGCCCACATCGCCGTGTCCACAGAGGGAAGGCAGGGATGTGGAGTCCACCATATTGTCTGATGGAGAGCCGCCGGTAAGTAGGGGAATTTAAATAATTATAATTAATATATTAGAAATTTCACTACATAATTAGATGTTTATTAAGTTGATTGAATATATATTATATTATTTATATTTACTTTAAGCCCTCTGACTTTGAGTACCCCGAAAAGTTTGACAAAAGCGACTCGGACACCTCCACGGACATAGATGCCATTGTGGATGAGTATCGCGAGAAGATCAAGGTAGGCAAACCCATCTAATATATACGGAATATCCTTAAATATCCTTAAATTTTGCAGGTCACCACAGCTGGTCCCTTGGAGCGCAGCGTGCGAGTGCCCACGGTGAGCTCCTGGCGGGTGACCATCTTCGCCATTGTGGTCATTGCTTTGGGCATAGCTCTCTGTGTGGCTGGTCTGATGATGCACTGGGCTCCGGCAGCCTTGACTGGCGCTATTGGTGTCATCATTGTGACCTTTATGATGGGTTTTATACCCAAATACACGGGCAGTGTGATCAATGTGAGTCCCATGCTCTGCGGCATGTCCCTGCTGATGGGCGTCATTCTGTTCAGTGGCTGTGCCGTTCACTCTTGGCCCGGTCTTGTGATCTGGCTAATGGCTGGACTGGTATTGGTCATCAGATGTGACAAATACTGTTGCAATTGCTTTGAGCACACAACCATGTTGAATGCCCAACTTATACCCAGTGTTTCGGGTATGAAAACAAACCCGGCTACGGCTTCGGGATCCACCTCGAATTTGGCGGGACCCTCGACCAGCATTAGGATACCAAGGCCACCGAAGGGCATGGGTGTGGTGAGTCTGCCGCAGCGCATTAATGGCCACAGATGACAGTCGGAGTCCTCGGAGGAGGAGGGCGAAGATCTATTCCACGAGGACTTCAATGTAAGGGATTTTGATGAGGAGGATGACGAGGATTGCTGGACTGATTAAGTAGCTGCTGCCTTTGGGGAAATTTACTTGGAAAAACTCTCAACTTGCTATGATTATGATGAAGATGATGATGAAGTGCCAGCTTTGCGCCAAGTTTGCCTGACATTTTCTAGCTAGCTAAAAAAAAGGATTGATTAAAAATTTACCTAAACACGTATTTTATGTAACTCTAGTTAGGCCTTGCTCTCTACAAATAAAATACAATTTTCAACAAAAACAGTTTCAGTTTTTCATTTAATTTCTCATATATATGACAAGTTCAGTGAACGATAAGATTGCAAGTGAGTAAATTAAGATAAAAGCTGTATATTTTCTAGTCAAATAAATTCTCATTCTTCCTGAGATAATCCACTAGCTCACTTATGGGTAGCATAATGATCTCCTCGTAGCCTGGCTGCAGCTCCATTACCCTTAATAACAATTCACTGCGATCACAGTTCAGATAATAATCGAATTTTTCTGGTTCTGCAGCTCTCAAACTGTTTGAAACACTCACAGACATTTTGGTTTGAGGTTCTGTCAGGGCCCAAATAATTAAGGCAGCCAAACGCATTCTTTGGCACTCCTCCAGAAAGTTCTCTCTGGTTATAATATCCGCCGACAAGCCCAATCTTATGAGATGCGACTCCAAGGACTTGTGATAATGCTCCAGGCACTCTGCATAGATTTCCTCTCGAACTTTCGCTGGGGCCACAATATAGAGTAGAAATAAAACATCCAAGGCAGGCGAACAGTATTTCATCAGTTGAAAGTCCACAATGCAACAGGCTTGAGGCAAAATTGAGTTATGCTCTTCGAATTGAAAAAATATATTCCTATCCCAGGTATCACGATGGCAAAGAACATTTCTGATGGTCTTCGAGGGAGCCACAAATTTCTCCGTTTTGATCAAAAGATTGTACAATTTATTTTGTATAAAACTCTGGGCTTCGGGGTTTTGATATTTGGCATGACGGGCTGCCAGGAAGACTATGGCCTGGGGAAATATTTTAGAAATTATATATTGTTATTATTATTTAATAAATTTCACCCACCTTAAGTCCCGTCAAAAACCAGGAATTATCAGTACTTAAAAGCAACTCAGTCAAAACATCCTTGTAGCTTTCTTGGATATTCAAGTGCTCTTTTTCCTCCCAGGCTATACTACAGGCATGGAGCTCCGCCAAGTGTTCCAATACCAGTTTATAATGATCCAGGGTATAGATTTCCGAGGTTTTGAGGTGTCTATACTGCTGGGTAAGATCTTCCAGGACTAGAATATCATTCCGACTGTAATAACACTTGGGAAATAGTTTTTTGGTGGCTAAGAAAAATATTTAAATTAAATGTATGCCCTAGTAATTACTTATTTCTTTATAGAACTTATTTTTCTTACCATATTTCTGCAGTTTTGGCAGTACCTTTGTATATAAGGCAGCCTCTTTCCTGAACACTCCCTTGCGTTCACATTCCTCTCTCTGTGGTTCATTTTTTCGTGGCAAACTCTTGATAAAATATTCCAGTTTGTGTTTATTTTGCTTTAAGGTATCTTCAACTATTAGGCGAAATTTGTAGTATTCTCCCATATAACCCATTAGGTCATTGGAGCCCAAGTCTAGCTCGGATTTGAGTATCTTTAGGTTGGATTTATCACTTTCTGGTAGAGTTCTTTGGGCTATCAGCAGACATTCCTCCAAACTGAGCAGATCCATTACTTAAGAATTTAAATAGATGTTAGCTACTTGGGCTCTAAAAACGTATTAAAATTGTTGTGAGGTTGAAGATAACTTTTAAAGGGAGTCTGAAAGAAGCTGTCTGTGAGGTTTGTAAAAGATTATAATAAAAGTTTGATAAGGATTTTAGATAAAAAAGTTACTCTAGAATTTGTATCTCTATTTTGATTTCATACTTTTAGGGAAGATTTAACCTATATCAACCTTAAAATAAAGTTTTTTTGTTTGTAATAATTGTATTATAATATTTCTTACAATAAACTAGCTTTATAAGTTTAAAAAATATGTAGTGAAGTTATGTTTCTAAGCTCAAATGTGTAATATTATAAATAACAATGATCTACAAAGTCTAATATACCCCTAAAAATTACTAAAATAAACCCAAAAACCTTATCAACTTTCACTGATAAGATTATCTCATGTTGGCTCTTGAATCGAGTTGAATAAATAAAGAGAGAGACCCCACCAAGTGGGCTGATAAAAGTGCGAGTGTTACCAGGGGAACAGCAAGATAGCAGGACATTCAAGGCCAATTAATCAGTTTATTTTATTATATGTCAGTTCCAGTAAATCTTCCACACACTCGTACATATAATGCCGAAAATCTGAATGATCTCGCATCAAACGCAACACATCCTCAGTGCGATCCACATTACAAAAACGATGAAAATCCGCTGGTTGTGTATCCTTCAGGTTCTTTAGATAATTATCGGGCAATCGCAAGATCGTGGCAGCTATGCAATTGTAGGTGGCACCAAACAAAGCGAAATCCTTAAGGGATTGCTCAAATTCCTCCAAACTTAGTTGTTCTTTGCCGGCATCGATGCCCATTTCCCTGAGATCCTCAGCCAAGGTAGTGTAATAGGTTTTAATCAGATTGCCCATCAGCTTTTTACGTCTGGAAGGCTCTAGATTGAGGTAACTGACCAAATGGAAGTCCAAGGCTGGTGGGGCATAGCGACAGAGTTGGAAGTCCACCAGGAGAGACCGCTTCTCCTGCGGCTGCTCCTTGTGATAGAAGACATTGGCACCCCAGGCATCGCGATGAACAAAGACATTTCGATGGAATGGTGAGGGATTAACCATGTAGTACACATTATCCAAATATCTGGGTAGATCTTTGGATATATATTCCTGAGCTTTGGTGTTGTTACGGACATCGGGGTGAGTGGCAACGACTGCCAGGACGGCCTGTATACAGGAAAATAATTATTAATATTAATTACTAACCATATTTTTTATTATATCTCCAACTCACCCTCAAACCCGTGGTATACCACTCAATATCCGGATCCACAGACATTTCCTTTAGCCACTCCCTTAACTCAACTCCAATGGTTTTTCCATTTTCCTTTTCGTAGGCAATGCTGCACGCATGCAAGGTGGCCAGGGTTTTCAGTATAGGATTCAGCTGATCCTCGCTAAGGAAGCGAGTGCCTTGAGGCAAAGACACATAACCCAAATCCTCCACATTTTGCATTACAAACAGATCATCACGTGTAAAATAGCACTTGGCACACCACACATGGGGGGCTGTTTTAAAACATTATTTCTTAATAAAATATTATTAAATTAAAATGTTTTACTAAAACTTACAAAATTTCTTGAGCTCATTCAGCAGCAATTCATACAGCTTACTCTCCTTTTTGATGAAACCCATTTTCTCCAAATAGAATGCCATATTGGCATTCTGAAAGATCACCGATTTGACAAAGAGTCGCGTGGTCTGTTCATCTTCTTGGTTCTCCAACTGATAGGTGAGATTCAGGTGAAAGTATTCACCCAAGAAACCAACATGTTCCGAGGCCGACATTATTTCAAAACGTTTCAGCACTCCGCGCTGTTTCTTATCGTTTAATAAATTTAACAAAATCTCTTTACACTCGTCTAAGGTAAACAATTCCAGGCGATTTTCACGCGTCAGAACGGGTTTGTAGTCGTCGTTACTCATTTTCTTGATGGCAAAATCTTTTTAGCAATTAATATAAGTTTATAAATCTATCTTAAGGAATCTTTAACAATTTATATAAATTTATAAATCTATCTGGCAATCGCAATTGAACAGTTTGAGATTTAGCCGGGAACTGTTTTCATTTTCAATGCCGTCTAAGAGTTCTACTGAGGAGAGATACTTTACCAATTTTGGGGTATATTAGTTGGTTTAGTTGGGCTTAAATGTATTCATTTCATAAATATTGAACCCTTAATAATTGCGTAGAAAATATGAGAGTTTTAAATAACATAAATTGTATAAGAAATAATTGAATTAGAAAACATAAAAATAATACTATAATTTAAACAGTATTTTCAGCAATTATTTTCAGGAAAAACCCATGATTTAAATCCTATACTTCTTTTATTCGTTAACTTATTATTGAAATATTTATTCATTATAAAATGTAATAACTAAATTGTAAATATTCCTATTTCTAATTTAATAATTATATTTATATATGTAACCAAACCATTTCCCTTAAATAAAAGAGTATCTCAACTTCGTTGATGTTTAAAAATATATTTCTTTAATATTTACAATCACTTCTTATCTCATTTTAAAGGAAATCTGGCGATAAGAACTCAAACACTTCCTTATCATCAGATTCGCTCACATGTTTTCCCTGGCCAAGGCCATCTCCATGACATCCACACAGCACTCTTCCATATATCTACCAAACTCTTGATCCTTTGACATATGACTTAGGATAACCCCTTTGCGATCCACATATTTGAAATCATTTGTTACAAATTCCGGGGGAACCTTGACAATTGTAGCAGCCACCGCTCTATAGACCACACCAAATAAACGATAATCTTCGTAGGACTCAAGGAGTTCGGACTTTTCAATTGTCAGTTTCTCAAGCTTGAAATCTAATAGATTTTTCACTAAACAGTTGTGATACAAATCAATGCATTTCCTCTCTAAACTACGCCTATTTTCAGTACTAAGATTCATGTAAAGACTAAAGTTTAAATCAGAAGCTGGTGGAGTATAGCGACAGGTTTGGAAATCTATAAGCAAAGCTGCTTCCGATTTTTCAGCTGGATAAAAGATATTACCAGTCCAAAGATCGCGATGACAAAGGACATTTTTGTACTTTTTCGAGGGTTTAGCCTGCTCGTAGATTTCCTCCATTATCTTGGGAAGTTTGGTATCTATAAAGTTCTGTTCTCTGTTTCCCTGAAATTGTGGAAGGCTCCGGACAGCAGCCAGGACAGCATCGAGTCCTGTGGTAAACCAGGCTATTTCCGAGGCCACAGTGATCTCCAGCAAATGATCTGCATAGGCTTTGCCAATATTATTTTCAGTTTTGTATTCGTAAATTAAACTGGCAGCATGAAAAGCAGCCATTGATTTAATTAATTGCTGCATATTATCCTCTGAAAGTTCTGATGTTTCTGCTGCTCTGTAACCCTTTAGTTTTATGTCCTCCAGGACCAATAAATCGCAACGAGTAAAATAACAATTGGCACTCCATTTTGTACAGGCTTTTGGAAGAAGTTTGTTACATTTTTTAAGGGTTTTTATATTTTAAATTATTTGATTTCTTAGTACTTACAATATTTTTGCATGTCAGCCAGTAAAGTCTCGTAAAGCCAGGCTTCCTTTTGGAATATGGCCTCTTTGGCGAGCTCAGCACTTGATTGAGGCAGGGCTTTTACAAATAATTTAATTTCCTGTACGGTTTTTTCTTCCTCCTGAAAGTAGGCATTAGAATTTAAATTTAATTTATGTTAATTATGTTAAATGTAAAGTATTTTCTACAAAGCGTATCAAAGGGTTATCTTATTGGACCTCAAATAAATTAATCTGTCAACAGGTTTTTGATGAATGATTGTCACATAATTGAAAACAGTTGAAGACTTTTAATATTTTAATATTTCGTTGATTAAAAATATATATTTCGTACCTAAAGCTAAGTTTAAATTTCATTTATTAGAAATTAAATTTCTTAATTTGTATCTATTCGAATTTTGATTAATTGATTTGTTGATTTTTTGTAGGCATTTATTTACTCATATAATTATTTTTTGATTTGTTGATTTTTTGTATGCATTTATTTACTCATATATTTATTTTTAATGCTTTAATTCTTAACATTTTAGTATGTAAAACAAATATTTAAATATAATTCCCACATATATCTTAATACAAAATATTTATAAGTATACAAAGAATTAGCTCTTGCTAAATTTGTATGATCAAAGCCAAAGTAAATATACTTTTTCTTAAAATATACCTAGACATAGTTAATAAACCTCCACTATCATTTATTAAAGACACACTTTCTGATTTGCTATCTCCTTATAAACCACAACTTTGTATCTCTGGGATATTCTTCCGCCTAGGCAACAATATGGATTCATACTTACATCGCTGTATCTCAAAGTCAGGGCATAGTAGTCCCCTAGATAACCGATGGCATCCAGATCCCTAACCAAACGATAGTCGATAAGTTTGACGCTTGGCGCTCCCCTTTTCACATTTTCCAATATTTTCTGGCACTCGCTGCGGCTTAGCAGCATATTGCGTATACGTAATGTGGGCGGCGTATTACGTATACGTACGATCACACTCTCTCTCTCTCTCTTATGGATATGTTTTGCGGCTGAGACAAATTTTCCGGCAATTTTCACTCAGTCAAGTTTTCACTGCAGTCGCCGCCGCCCCAACTGATGGCCGTGCACAACTGAGCAAAAATAGAATTTCGCTCAGTTTTTATTTTCCGATCTTTCGAACGAACACGAACACAGCTGTGCCTCTGAATTGTAAGTAATCTTTATACATATCTGAGCGATAAGATTTAAAGATTTAAGAAGTGTAACACCTGTTACTATGTGGGATACAAAGGAGTGTCAGTCCGGGAACAAAGATCTTTCAATGCTTTTACAATTATTTTCAGCTAGATTTGCTCAAATTCTGTACTATTCAACGATGTTTTATTGTCGGAATCTGAAGAAATGTAATACAGGTTTTAGAAAACAAAACTAAATTAATTAATGTGTATCTAAATGATAAATAAATTTAAAAAAAATATAATGCATTGTTTTTTATATATAAATTTGGGTTCTAAAATATTTTTTAAGCCTAAAATGATATGAATTATAAACAACAATGTCAAATATTATAAAAATAATTTTACATACATTTCTTTAACAAATTTAATAAGTTTTATGCTTATTATAAAATTTATACTGATCCCAATTAGCTGAAATTAAAATTATTAAAGTTGTTTATTATTTATTTCATAAATTTTACAGGTTTAATGATTTTTTACAAATTATATCGAGGATACTGAACTGAAATAAAGATTATTTAAGTTTTTTATTGGTTAAAAACTGTATAATATATTTTTCAAAAATTAATTTCATATTTAACACATCTTCTTTATTAGTAAGACCCATTTAAATATTTTCTTTGAGTAAGTAAAATCTCCTTAAGATTAATTTCATATTTAACGTATTTTCTTTAATAGTCAAACCCTTTAAATATTTTCTTTGAATTAGAAAAATGTCCTTAAGATTTTTCCTTCCATAAATTGGACTCAATAACACCCTTTAGGTAACATCAAACGCTTTAGGCGGTTTTTTTCATCCATATATCTGCTATAAGGACGAATGGTGACATAGTAAAAGATTTCCACAAAACTCAGCAGACTGGCGCCCACAAAAAGTCCAGTGGTGCCGCCAATAGACACTGGAAATTAAGTAAAAAATTATTTAATTCATTTTCCATAAAAATATCATTATATTTAATAGCTCACCAACTAAATCCAATTTTCCACGCACCAAGTTCCGTTTATACCTCTCCGTGGGCAGCTCAATGAGTCCCACTTCGATCCTGGACACCGGATTCTGCTGTCCCGGCATATTATCCTTGCTGTCATAGACCGTGGCGATGTCCACCTCCGTGCAGGAGGGCAGGCAGTCGCAGACGAGACCCTTGCGACCCCGGCGCTTCGACCACTTGGCAATGATCACTGAGAGATCCTCGTAATTCCGATTCAGACACTCCAGACCATCCATGTTGCAGAGCTGCCAGTCGGGTGAGTTGGGGGACAGGTGGCTGGAGCAGTTGCACAGCTCCATCTGCCGGTCCTTGCGGCACTGCACTGTGCAGGCGCTGTAGCTGTAGTGACTGTGCACATCCAGGATGTTCTCGTCGGCAAAGCGGCAGTTCCGCTGGTGGACACTCGTCTGGCGGATCTCCTCGTCGTTCTCAATGTCGCGCTTAGAGATGTATCTTCTGAAAAATATATACATCTCATTTTAAATGGTATTTAAAGATGGTTTTTTAATATTACAAAATGTTTCCTATGCAGAGGATATAGAGGTTTTGGTTAATATTACAGTTTTTATGCAAAATAAATTTAGGTTTTAATTTAAAAAGTAAATAAAGTATTTTTTCAAGTATATTTAATATGTTAAATATACAATATAATTACGTTTAAATTTATAATTAAAATTTTATATTTTATAAATATTAATTGGAGTGGCTTTTGAAATGTGGTTTTATTTTCAAAAATGTAAGTGTCAAAACAAGGTTTTTGTATATTAGTTTCCCTTGAATTAATAAATTTTTAAAATATAAATGTTTACTAAAAGTAATTATATGAAAATATTTAAAACATATTTTTAAGTCAAAGCATATACAAATATTCATTAAAAAAATAAAAGATTAATATTTAAAGGTTTTTTTTCAATACAAAATTAATATTTCTTACAAATGGAATTTAGTGGATTTGAAGTTTTAAATAAAAAGATTAATATAAGAAAATATTTTTTTGACAAGAGATATATATATATTAATTTAAATAATAAACAAATTATTTATGCAGTATTTTTTAGTTATACCAAAATATTTCTTACACAAAGGATATATAGGGGCCCACCACCAGGAAATCCGTCTTGGGTGTAACTAATGTGGGTACTTCTTCGGTGCCCAAAATAAAGACCTGTTTAAGAAAAAAATATAAGATTTATGATTAAACATTGAATAGGAAAATCTTAACTTTATTCTTTAAATATATTACTTAATATTTTATAGATGAAAAATCTGGAAAGATATTTATTAATAATAATGGACTCCGTTTCTTCAATAGTTAAAAAGCTTTTAACAAAATCTTTAGCACACTTTTAGGTTGTAAGCTTTCTATAATTATGTTTATATTTCTATATTCATATTTATATTTCTATATTTATAATTATATTTTTAGCAGCAAATTCTTTACCTTTTGAAGTTTATTTTAGTTTTGTTAAACAAATTATCTAAACATTTAATATTACCGTAGCCTCGGTATGCAATTCCATTCTCAAAGCCCCAGGTCCGGTGTCCCGATTCGAGTACATATTTAACTTGGGGGCCTTGCTACTTCTGAAAATATTAATTAAATATCATTATAAGTGAAATATATTAATGTTGTTTAAGGAAAGTAATAAGAGAAAACCCACCCTGCTTGCAGGGAATTAATGGCATAGCATATCCCCAGCTCCGTTTCCATGCGATGAAAGTACTTGCAGCACTCGAAGGGCTGATTATTCCACTCGCAATTACTGATGGAGTCCACGCAGCTGCTCCTGACCAGCTCCGCGTAGTACGAGAAGTTGGAGTAGAAGCAGGAGGCGGTCACCTCCTCGCCGCTGCACTCGTGGACCGTGTGATATGATTCGCCCCTGAAAAAGGCAATCTCGCTGAGGACCTCCTCCAAGGTGAAGTCATGATCGGAGCCCCATAATCTGATAGAGAAAAGAGGGGAGAAATATGTATTTTTCTTGCTAATAGTAACATTTTTAAACGCACTGCTCTGCCACCTCTTGAATCCGATCCATATTCTTTGATTCACAGACAATTATGGCTGGGAAATTGGTATTCCAATCCCTATAGGAACTCTCCACCACAAAGCTAATGGCATTGTTCTCAAAGGCACCTTGAAGAGAAGTATCCCAAGAATCGTAATCTTTATCTAAAAGATATCTTTGGCCTAACTCACTCAGCGAGGCCTTGATGAGCAGCCAGGAGGCATACCAGGAGACCACCAGACAGATGACCCAGAAGATGCGCTCTATCCAACTGGCATCCTTGTCCACAATGAACCTGGCGCCATGCAGAGTGGAGTTCTCCAGATACTCTTCTATAATGCGTCCGAATCTCATGCTGAATTGTGGTCACTCCGATGTCCAGTTAGTGACTAATTTCGTTTGATTTGTATAACTACAACTTAAGGTCCTATTAATGACCTAAACCAAGTTTGGTTATCTCATATCCATATCCATCTCCGCCAGCTGTTGATTTTCCCAGACTTTTCTAACACGCAACTGTCCGCGGGAATTAAATAAACATTTATCTAGGGATTAACTTTTTGCTGGTATTAAGTTATGTTTGCTGCGCACAAATAATGCCTCAAGACTCCGTTTATTTGCTCGGCTTTCATAAGATATATCTTCTATAATTTCTGGATAATTAGTTGCTAACGGGGAAGTGCGAGCGGCTTGCGTAAAACGTTTAATCTCTGTGTAAGTAAATAATAGTACATTATCGCAGTAGAGACACACGGGGAAGTTTAAGTCATTAGAGGAAAGAAAAATAGTTGGTAATAAGGTAATAGGGCTTTTCATTTCAGGTTTAATAAGAAGAGTTTGGATAAATATTTTAGATTTAATGATTGATAAAATAAAAGTGCAATAAAGACATCAAATATTTTTAGAAATTGTAGAAAGAAATTATTATAGTTAAGGCCTTCAGCTGCTATAATCAAAATTTCGCGTAATTTTAATTACGCGGTAATTTCTCAATAATAATAATAATAAAATTATATAAGTAATAAATTATTTGTTTTTTTGTCCTATATCTTAAATCATTTTATTTATATATTGGTTTATTATTATTCGCTTATTATAATAATTGTTTTTAAAAGGGATCTTTGAAATGATTTTACACTGTAAGTATTCTTTTTTAGACCAAAAAGTATATTTTCGTGAGAGTCTTAAGTAAAGATACTTCATTTTTATCTTCAAATTCGCCTGTTTAATTAAGAGAAGGCATTCAAGTGAAATTATTTTAGAAGAATAAAAGGAATATGACTAAAATAGTAAATAGGTTACTGGAAAGTAGTTATCCTTCATATTTTGTGTTAAAACCATAACCAACTAAATAACTAATTATAATTTAAAACCCTAGCTATTTTATTTTGGCAAAAGAAAGAATGTACAGAAAGTTTTAAGATAAAAAAATAAAATACAGCTGGTGACCCTAATTATAAATTAAGTTGAACTAACAATTAAATGAAGGACCTTACATATCTTAGTTTGTTTTGAAATATAATGTGACCTAATGATTTTAGCCAGAATTTACTTGAATTTTATCTGATTCGAGTAAAACGATCAAGACAACAAAAGATGAAGGTATATATAGAGAAAGTTTTTAATAGGTAAATTAATAAATCATATAATAACTTAATTAATTAGTGATTAGATAATAGTAATGACTGTATGAAAAATAAATACATCCCATATATAGTTTAAACCCAATTACAAAATATGGGAAACTAAAAACAAAATTTTAAATCTAATTTCAAGGCCTTAAAAAACCCTTAAAATATCACTAGCCACCACACTCCTCTTAAAGGTTTTTGCATTCATTAACAAATTCTTTCCCCATCTTTTGTGTTCCTTCGACTTCCCAAATCAAGGGGCCTTGAACTCCTTTTCCCATTTCATAATTTCGCATATTTATTTTCGCTTTCATCAGCCCCTCAACACCTGATTTGACACACCCCCAGGAGCTGACCCTTAATTCCCAGTCACACAGTCTAGGCCCAAAGCAAATAGTAGGATGAGAGATTTCGGCGCTAAGGCTTTGTCAAGTGGCAATCCCCCCGCCACGAGACTAAGCACACTTCCCTATCTGGCGAGTGTTATAATAAACCCCATCTAGACCAGAATTTACAGCAGTCTGGGAGCAGGGGAGTGTGGCTATATAACGCCGATTCCACTGGCAGAACTCCAAACAGTTGACTTCGAGATGGCCACCGCACTGGAATTGAGCAGCAGCGAGATCCGCGGCCTTTGCCAGCGTTACCTTCACCAGGATGTACCCGAGTCGAATCCTGGATTCGATATCATAAGCTATCAGTTGAAGCCCACCTCGGATGCGCCGGCTGGTTACCTGGGCAGTCACTTTTACCTGCAGGTCACCCTGAAGCTCCACGACTCGGAGGAACCCCGGCAGCTGACCTTCTTCTCCAAATCCGCACCCGAGGGCAATGAGGCGCGAATGGAATATCTAGAGAGCTTTGGTGTATTCCAAAAGGAGATCGCTATCTACCAGAATGTCCTGCCAGAGCTACACAAGGCCTGTGCCGAGGTGGCCCCGAAATGCTATTATGCGGACAAGAATCTCCTGGTTTTCGAGAATCTCGCCGATCAGGGATATCGCATGGGCGCCAGTCGTGATGGTTTGCTTTCCTACGAGCAGCTCCACTGCTGCCTGAAGACCCTGGCTGCCATGCATGCGGGTTCCATCATCCAGGAGCAGAAATCGGGTAGAAAACTTCCAGAAACTCAGCCAAAATCCGTGGTGGAGAATGCCTATCCCAGCGATGTGGGTCCCGAACATCTCCGATGGGTGAACTTCCAGAATGCCTGTCTGGTGCTCAAGGAGTTCATCAAACTGATGCCTAAATATCAGGATAAATTGGACTATATCCTGGAGAATTTTACTCCAAAGATGTCCTATATTTTTGAGGCTGTCAAGACCTCGGAAAAGTATCAGAATACCCTGCTGCATGGCGATCTGTGGGCCAATAACATCATGTTTCAGTATGGCAAATATGGCGAAAGTCCGCTGCAGTGTCGCCTCGTGGACTTCCAGTTGGCTCGCTATGCTCCCCCGGCCCTGGATGTTCTCACAGTCCTCACCATTCCCACATCGAAGCAGTTCCGAGATGCCCATTTACAGGAACTTCTGGCGGAGTATTATCGCTTCATGACCGAGTTCCTGAAGCGTGCCAATCTGGATATAGCTCGGATTTTACCGGAGCAAAGTTTCTACGATTCGGTGAAGGAGTTCCGCAGCATTGGCCTCATCGAGAGCTGTCTCTTCTGCCATTTGGTGACCCTGCCACAGGAATCCACCAAGAAGTTGACCAGCTCTGCCGATGGCTTCAGTGATTTCTTTAGCAATCGACGCATTGAGATCTGTGTGGAGGCCTTCAACACGGATGAGTTGTACAGAAATCGCTTGACAGACATGCTGCAGGATTTTGTGGATAATTTTGTTCTCACGCGGGAAGAGTAAATTTTATTTACTGTTAAGAAAAATTATGAATAGTATTTTAAGTTTTACAAATACGTCTTGGAAAAATATAAGAACATTAAGGCATAAGCATGGAAGGCATAGAATTTATTTCAGTTGAATTGAATTGAATTAAATTGAACTACAAACTTTTGACTATTAGAAGACAAAGAATGGATAGTGAAAGGTTTTTTTATTAAACATAAATTATAATCCCCCAAAAATACATAATTATAAGCCTTGAAAATGCAGAAGCGAGTCCCTCAACCCCATTCAAGTTTTTACTCAGCTTTTTTTGTTTCAAGCTTCGTTGAGTTTTCGTTTTCATTTTCAGTTTCATTTTCGTTTAGCTTCTCTTTTCCTTCTTTTTTTTAGTTTAAAAAAAAACTTTCAAGCTGTGTCCAAAACCTGCAATCCGATACGATACGAGACGATCTCCGGCTTCGGCCACTCTCCGGCCGCTTGGCTTAAACTCAACTTAAACTTAAATTCAGTTGCCAATTGGCCGCGTTCAATTCAACAACTGCTGGCGGCTTAAAAACAAACTCACTTAAAAACTCAACTGTCTCTCGGAGATTTAATGAATAAATAAATCAAATCGCTTTAGTTTTTCTAAATCGTTTAGCGGGTTTTTTATTATACAAACAAAATGTGAGTTAACATTAAATAAATAAGTGATCAAGTGTTTGCATTACGTGGGTTTTTATTATAAATGTTATACAATTGTGTAAAGAAAATTAAGTGGGAAATTGAGTCGGACTATATATATTAAATATTAAATAAAAACTGATATTTAACATAATAAAAAATATTTTTAGGATAAAAATACTGAAAATTAATTTGAAATATTTATTTTTCTTAAAAAGTAATTGAAACAAAGAAATGTTTAAAGTTTTATGAAGTAAATTATTAAAAGATTTATACTTCTATTGCTTAAAATATAATTATTTTAATACAACCCTATAAGAAAAAAAATTTGTGGCTTAAATCTTAAAAGCATTTACAAAGTTATTCAATTAAATATTTTCAAAAGCAATAACATTTTCTTAATTACCAAAACAAAGCTTAAATAACATAATAAAAGAGCATACATTTAATAAAATACGAAATATAATTAAAAATAAAAATAATATAGATACCATAAATAAATAAGAGTTGACATATATATAAAATACTAATTTAAAACTGTATAAATTCTTTTTTGAAACTTATTTTTATTACCCAACAAAGATCCCCCAAGAAATATTTCCAGTCTAAAAAATTGCATAATACTTAAAGCCCTATAAAATGCAATGAACTCACAGCACATAATTTTTAAAATTAAAAAATTCGCTTCGGTAGTCGCCACCCATAAAGTAAAGAAAAGTGATGACAACAAAAAAACTGTGACAACAAAAACTGTGACACGTACAATGAAAAAAGCCCATAAACTACTTGACCTATCACAAGAGCAACAAATAACTTTAAGTCGTCGACGACAACAACAACACCAGCATTTATTGACTGACAAGCATAAAATCGAACAAAATTTAAAAAATACCTTACGACGGCTGCTCTCAACACATAATTTGGTTTAACGGTCACGTTTTTTTAACAAATGCGCAAAAATGCACAAAAAAAATTAAAACCCAAAAAAAAGCGTAACTAAAACCAAACTGAATTTCATGGAAACCCGAATCGACACACAATAAACTTTATGAAAATAATAACAATAATGCAACCAAAACATAAATTGTGTTACGATTGTCATGCCGCACCGCATTTTCAATTAACCCAAGTGAAGACCCAAAACAAATGGCTTTTACCCCATATTTCGATTTGGCCACTTACGCCATTTGGCTAATAAATATGATCCGCATATCGGCTATTGACCATGGGTGGCAAAAGGGGCGTGGCTTAGCGAGGGTGTGCCGATGGGCGGACAGGGGGCCACGCGTGCCTCGAGCTTAAATAGCTTGGCATAGTTATTACCAAATAGAAAATATCAGGCTATTTATAATAGGGTTTTTATTGAATAGTAATTTCATTTAATTTTTTTTTATAATCATTTAAATTCAGTTTTCAATTTTTAAGGAAATTTGTGTGTTGTTTATTAGTAATTAACTCTTTGTATATCAAGTAAAACACTCAAAAGACCCCTTAAAACTATATTTTAAAACCCATTTAATTGCCTTCTGTCACAACCTGTATACAGGTCGCTATTCCTCTTCCTTAAACAATATTTTAAACAAAACAAATGTAAGACAACATTTTTAATTAAAAACTTCATGGGGAAGTGAAAAGTACATAAAAAAAGGGCAAAAACACATACTCAATCCTCTTCCCCTGGCAACCTTGAAATGGTTTAAAATGTTCACACTTTCGAAAAAATTTAACGATCACTTGGCTACCAGTCGCCGGCTAAAACTTGTAATGAGCGTTAAGTGCGAAGAGCTTCCCGTCCCGTTCAGCTCTCATCCCGCAACCCAAGGTTCCTGAATAACGGTAGCGATTCAACCTAATTTCCCAGACCCAGTTTTTGTAACCCACGCACAAAAAAAAATATAGATAGAAAAATTGTAACAGATGCGCCAAGCAGGCATATTTCCTCATTGTCCGGCATGCAAAATGTAAACAAATTTGTGGACTTGTTGTAGAATAACAATAATACACAATACGTCAATCTTTGTCAATTAACCACATGACCCAAATTGGGAATGCTATAGCCACTACGTATGTATATATATGGAATGTACGTACGTCTGCCTGTCCTACTGAAAAAAATAAAAATAAAAAAAAGCGAAAACTGCAGCGACGCGCCGTTGACGCCAATTGGATTCCATTGACCTAATCATGGGGTATAGTCGCTGCTGTTCGGTCGCCGAGAGCTGCAAGTAAGTAGCTGAGCGAAAAGCCCGGACTCCGTACTCGAAATGAGCCACCGAAAAACCTGAAAAATGCCAACGCATTTCTCGTCTGGCAGCGGCAGCGTCTGCGCATGCGCAAAACGCCAGAATTGCATAAGATGATGGTGGGGGTACCAAAGTTGGCCATCGGATGCCAAGCGAACAAGTCACGGGACACCAACTGGGTGGGGTTTATCGTACATACCCCCAGTGGGTGCTGCTGGGTCACTGAACCAAAAAATATGCCCACATACAATATATATAAGAATCTGCCACACAAAGGCGAAGATATCTTGAATTTAAATGGTTTTATGCCCCCGAAAATGCAGTTCCGCATTACTTTATTCAACAATTTATGAGTTCTTTTATTTGGTAAATGTCTTCAGAATGAAATAAGTAAAGATTCAGGTCATTTTGTATTATATTTGAGATTTGAATGGTTTCTTGGGCGGAGGAGCAATAAGGAAGAATAATATTTATAGGGCTCTTGGTAATTCGGTTTGTTATGATTTTATTATGTAGAATTCAGTTCCGTATTTATTCTCATCATGATTTTGTAATTTTAAGTAAAAGTTTTTTTTATTTCCCTTTCTTATTTATATCACATTTTTAATATCTTATTTTGGAATTAATTCTTTGAAACTACAAATATACCGGCATATTCTTACAATATTGATTTTGTAAACAAACAATAGCTACCTTTATCTTTTGCTTTATATCCCTGTGCAGAACTAACCACTAAATATAACTACTATAAAATTATAGTTAAAAACTCCTAGTCCAGGTTCCTTTAAAAAACTTCCCCATAGTAACAAAATATCCTTCCGCTAAACCCGAAAAGCTGCCTTTTACTAGTCTCTGCCACATAAGTAACTAAGTACACAGTCCACTCCATTGATTTGCATTTCGTTGCATCACATTCACTGCTCAAAAGTTTTCCCAGCTCTTTGGCTGTATAAAAACCTCATTATCAAGCCCAGACTGCGGCGATCTTTATGCCTTACAAAGTGCCATGAACCATTGGCAAAACCATGAGTTAGCAGGTAACCGAAGGGCGAAAAACACATACACAGGCAGGCAGAGGCACTTGGCCAGCAAGACTGCGGCAAGTGGCAATATCAAGTCCAAAACTTACATCATCGGCGGCCAGAAACAACCAGAGGGGCAAGTGTGGTCCGTCACTGCCGGTTATCCAATTAAAAGCAAAGATCAGGGATCTTTTTTCAGACCGGCAAGACGCATGACGCTGGAAAATATCTCTCCAGCAGCAGCAGCGGTCGAGTTTTCCTCCAGGCCAGGCGCACGCGACATCTAGGAAATGGCAATCACATGACAACCAAGTTTTAGCTGTACAGAAAAATAGAAAAACTGAATCGGAGATGACTGGAAAATAGCTAGGAAAACAAAAGATATAAAATTAAGTTTAAATATTTACAAACTATTCAAAAGGAAAACTTTTAACAACTTCTAAGAAGATTTATTCGGTTAAATAGAAACTAAAGCCTAATTTCCCTCAAAATTTTTTGTTAAAAATTATAAGAAAGTGTGGCACGCTTCACTGTACTATATAATGTCTAAAGGTTCAGCTCTCTTGTCGCGTCAGCTGACTTGGCCAACGGGTTGTCCCAAGCCTCCGAGAGTGGAGAGTGAAAAGCGGTCATTTAGGCGTGGACTGGATGCGTGGTTCGAAAAGTGCGGCGATGGGGAATGTGTCTGTGGTGTGTGCGTGACAGGCGGAAACTTGTAATATTATATGCAAGCCACAATTATGTAATGATCTTCATCACCGTCGCTATTAATCTGTAGGCTTAAGTCGAGCAAGTGGAATATATCTGTCAGTCATCCGAATTCAATCTTTCTTTTCTTCTTTTTTTTGTATGGTAAAAGGTGCCTCCTGCCTGGTCGTCTTAGCGTTTGGTCAGCTCTTGCTTTGGCCCTGCTGTCTTTCTTGGCCATAATCGAGGCCCGGCCCCAGAGGAACCTGCAACATGTGGCCGTGGTGGAGAATGCCGCCTGGGAGCAGACGCTGCCTCAGCAGTTTCAGAATCCCTTCTATAAGACACCAAGGGTGAGGGATGCTTTGGCCAGATCCAGTTGGTTTGGGCCCGGCGAGGAAGTGGTGAGTTTATATATTATGTTATTAAGTATTCTTTAGTAACTTAAAAAGAAACATAAAATTCGAAGAAGGCTAACAGGGCGTATACGTATTCCTAGTGATAAAACTTGATTTTACAAATGTAAAAGTGTATTTAGAATCTAAAGTCAAAAACAAACAACATTATTAATAATAATGGTAAAATATTCTTTGTTTAGGTTTGTTTTATAATTTAAGAAAAAAAAATAAATTCTTTGTAACGGGCCGTATACGTAATATTTCAAACAAAAATTGACTTTACAAATTTAAATATTTAATTTGGATCCATATAATAGTGATCATAATTTAAGGAATATAGTAACATATTGTTTGTTATTTAATTATTTAGTAACTAAAGAAGAAACAGAAAATTCTAAGTCAGCTAAGAGGTCGTATACTTAATTTTTGTGACAAAGCCTATTTACAAATTTGAATATTTAATTTGAATTTAAGCAAATAATTATAATAAACTGATGAACGCAGTAATATATTGTTTGTTAATTAGTTATTTAGTAACTAAAGGAAAAACAGAAAATTTTAAGTTGGTTAACAGGTCGTATACTTTATTTTTGTAAGATATGCAGCTTGTTTTCAAAAACTTTTAAATTTAGATTTCAGATTCAGATCAAAAATAAAGAACACTTTTAATAAATATAGTTATTTTTGTTTGTTATTAAAAAAATCCTATTTTTTAATACATAATTTACTTAAGTGATCTATAAAATATAAAGTTCCTCTTTAGCAGTGAAGAAACTATAAAGAAACTATAAATTTTAAATTTTGCTTAAGACTCTTTGTATTTAAAATACAATTTTAACCTTCATAATTCATTTGCAATATTACTTACTAATAAAATATTTATTATATTTTTTCAGGTTTACGACCGTCAGGCTGAGAAAATTCCACGCATGGAAATCTACAATGTGCTGTCGCATGCCGGCTTGATACCACGCCGGCGTTTCCTCTAAATTTAATATAAAATAATCCATTACAATTTATCTACTGTAAACTTTATGAAAATAAAAATCAAAGTCATTAGTTTAGGAACAAAAAATACTTGTTTATTAATTCTACTAATTAAAAGAAGTCAGAAGAAAGCTACCTCAACTGTCTAGAATTTCAAATCCTACAAATCTTCTCAATTAACCCTTTTCATTATCTTTTAAATAAACAACTCTTTTTGGAATTTGTATTATCAACTTGTATATCAACTTTCGGTCTTATACAAAAATAGAAGAATTTATTAGGATCTTTTAAGAAAACAACTAAATAGATTTGTTTACATTCATAACCTCAGCTTGGTCCTCAACGCTGCCACAGCCTTTAATCTATTGTCCAAGGCCTGCTGGTCAGCATCTCCTTCTGTTGGCTTCTCCTCCAGCTTTTCATTCTGTTCCAGCAGCGTTTTCCGGGTCGCCTCACTGTCTCCTATTGTTTCTATATCAACATCAACATCCTCTTCACCGTCAATGTCCGCATGCGACAGGCCATTGCCATTAATGGCACCACCGTTGGTCAAGGCGGCGTCTCCTCCAATTGCCGAGGAATGCCTCGAGGCTGAGTCCGCTGGGATGAGCAGCGACTTGACGAACTCGCTGCAAATCAGGCTCATGGCGGGCATCGTGTGGGCGGACAGATTGACAAACTGTAAACCAAAATAAAGAAATAAAGCGATTAATTGGCATTGACCTTGTTGAAGTTCAAAAAGTGTGTTAGTAGTGACAGTGCTAACCGGATTTTTCTTATTTGGGGTTAAAAAAGCTAGATTAAAGATTTTTAAAAAATTAATATTGCTTAAAAAAATATTTATAGGTATGTAATAATATAAAATTTGAGAGAATATTATAAAATTGGTGTGCATATTTAAATTAGCACGCTTAAATCAAACAGTTTATCTAATAAAACCATACATTTTAGGGAATTAATTTTATTGTTATCCAAAAACTGACTTTTTATGTTCCGAAAAATAATAATACAATTAAAATTATCACAGTAATTAAACTTATTCATTTACTTTCTTTATCTCAATCTACTTTTTGAACTTATAAATAAATTAAATATTGCAAATCGTTTTTCTCAAAGTTGAGTAGATTCTTTTTTTTTTTTAATGCATAAAAAAGTTAATAAGAAATTATACCTAAACTTCATAGCTTTAAACATTAAAAACTACTTAAAATATATTTCTCAAAACTATTTTAGCTTTAACTATTATTAGCTATAAATAACCCAAGTTCCCAGCACTCTTTAGTTTTGCCTCCTGTACTTATTATTATTATGATATTTTTTGGGTGTCGAGATTGCGGTTCAAGTTCAGCTCCAGCGCTGGACAATGTTAATCACATGATTATTATTCGCTTTCGGTTTTTGTCATTGCTGAGCGGCTTTTAAATGCCTGACGCTTGTTGGTTAACCTTCGCGCATGCGCTCGCGGCGGCCTGTTTGCTTTTGTTGCTCCATTTTAATGCAAAATACAAGTAGTTCACGAAATTGGCAAAGACAATCGAAGTGCAAACACATCTTTTGCGTGTCAATCAGCTGAGCAAGCGAAGAGTGTGCAATTTGTGATATTGTTTTTCCAGGAAAACACACTCACTGGGGCTGACTCAAACTGATTCAGGGGGCGATAAGTCAGAAACACAAATTGAGTTCATTTTCGAGAACCGACTAAAACCAGAATAAACCCTCGAAAACTACGATAACTGGCAAAAGTAATTAAGGCGCGCGAGTTACAATATTACACGTAGCAACAGTGCCTGCAATTTACAGCGTCGGACAAAGCGCTCCCAATTATTGGCCCCCAGCATAATAATCCAGTAATCGAGTTTGGGGGAAAACAAAAAAGTAAAGTAAAGTGTCACCGGCACGCAATGGAAAATGCTTGCCACACGCATAAAACAATAAATTAAAGGGGACAATGGGTGCTGGGGAGAAAAAAGGGGAGAAATGTGGCAATTCAATTTAAGGAACAGTGGAATCGGGGAATTAAGCTCAGCAATCTGTTGAAATAAAATACAATAAGTATACTATAAATAGACCCAAATTAGTATAAATTGTAACCCTTTCTTTTTTTTTTTTATTTAAAAAAAATCAATCTGCATAAATATCAAAAAATTATTTTTAAAATATTCGAATAATGTTAAATTATTATTTAAAAATCAAACGATAACTATTATATCAATTTTTTTTGTTTTTTCATTTTAGAAATTTAATATTAAACTTATTTAATCCATAGTTTCTTCACATTTATAATATTTAAACTAATATAATGAAGTACAAATTAAATATATGATGATTCTTTTTTAGAGTTTTTCATAACTAAAGTATTTATCCATAATTTAGTCCTCCCACTTCCACTGTGCTCCAGTGGGCGGCAGTACTGCTGCACCGACAAACCCATTGACCATTCACAATAGCTTCTTATGGCAAAGTGCACAAACAAGAGAGAGAGCAAGAGAGCAGCGGTCACAATAATAACAAAACGAAGAGTTACGTGAGCGGGTCACGCACGATGACAAAGCCGAAGCCCGAACCGAAGTCCAAGTCGCAGGCGAAGCCAAGCCGAAGACCACACAGCTGCGAGCTGTATAAATGGCCGAGAGCCGCAACGTCAGCTCAGCACTTTACCGTTGTATTTCACAGAAAAACAACAGTTAGCCGGAAAGAGAGCCATACGGAGAGCGAGAATCGACAAAATAACGGAAGCGCGTGCCGCCAAAGTTTACGGAAATAAAAGCGGACAAAAGTTCATCCTCGCGCCCTCCTCTCTCTCCCTTTCTCTTCCACTGCAACTGACAAAGTGGCAAAATCAGATTAAACGATTTACAGGCCACTGACAAAGCAACATAAAAAAGGAACAAATAAAAAACAACAAAGTGCAGTGTGCAGAGGCGGAGACAGAGAACTCCTTGCTGAGAAAAAAAAACAAAAGGAAATTTCCGGAAAATGTGGCCCAACTTTGTAGCTGTCATTTCCCTGCTGTGCCTTGCATTCATCGCCTGGGCGAAAGCTGGACCCGTGCCAATTGTAAACGAGGTGAGTCAAAGGGTTAAAAGGACTGCGGGTTGCAGGGGATGCAGGCTACCAGGGGAGCAGGAAAATAGGTGGCGAAGGGAGCGAGCACACACACACAGCACTTCCAGTGGGGGGCATGAATTTGGGGCAATGACTTCACTCGAATTTCACGCCGAAATGGCCGCCTCCGCCGCCACTTGCAGCAAAAGTGCAGGAAGTGCAAACTCGCTAATTAAAAGTGGGCGGCGTTAAGAATTTACTCGAAAAAAATAAACAGAGTGCACTCTTTAATTAAAAGATTGCTTTCGAATTAAAAATAATGGCTGAGGGGAATTATAAATACAAATTAAACGGAAGTCAAACTTTGAAATACCCTTGCGAAATATATAGACAATACAGTGTTCCGGGGTTATCAGATCTACATTTTTCCCTGAGAATTATTTCCTATAGTAGCTTGTTTAGTTTTTCAAAGTATAATATTCTTGTCAAAATATTATATACTAGAAACTATTGCAAAATCTTTAGTGGTTTAAACAGGTTAAAATCAGTTTATATTTATGAATAATATACATCAAATTTAACTGGAAATCTTATTCTCATTATATAAATTCTGACAAACTCTAACTCTTCTTGAAGCAATTAATTTTTAAACTATGAACACATATAAAATGTTAAGGTAATGATTGAATTAATGCTACGAATCCTACAAAATCTTAGCATACACATTATTCTAAATGGTCCTATTTTTTTATAACTTTATCATGCTTATAGTTGTTAGGCCCTTTTCTTATATAAATTGTCATTATTAATTGAACAGTTCACACGATTTTGACCTCAAAAACTACAAAGGTATAGTTCTTTAAATTTTTTTCTTTAATCTATAGAATGTTTATCACGCCAAAAAAATTACAGAACAAATAAAAACTTTAATGTAATGAAGATTGTGATGGTTTCCTAATTATCAAAAGGATATTTCAATCATATAGGGAAATTTCTTTAGAAACCCCTAAAACCCCTTATCAAGTGTATAAAAAGCTTTAAGAAAAAATAAAACTAAGCTGGCAGACACGTTGGCCGTGGGTGTTTCCTTAATCTCTGTAACTAAATATAGTCAATAGGAAAACAGTTTTTGTTGTACCCAAGACAATCGTGCCGGTGACAGGCGTATAATACACATTAAAAATCTGGATCCTATCCGCTTATCAACTGCCGTGCAGACTTGACCCTTGATAGAACAAAACAAAGTGATTAATTAATTTTAAAAATAACAACAACTGATTATTAAAAGTGATCTTTGGAAAGGAATACCCCCAAATTCCAGGAGTCAAGTTCAGTTGATTATTCAAATATTATATAAGGGTAGGGCTATCAAGAATGATATAATATTTAGGGATAATGATGACACCTTTGCTTCTTTAATATAATAAATTATGAAAAGAACCTGATTAAATAATCTTTTGAAATGGAAATTCTTGGAATATAATTGGGAGATTATTCAAGACACATTAAAGGCACATGTGAGCCGAAAGGATCACGTGAGAAGCCAATCATTCTCACCTCAAGTAGACCTATGCCAAAAATGCTAGTGAATCGCAGTTGCTAGGCTGATAAATCTTACTTGACGTATGACCAAATTAAGGGGGCTTCCAAAAATAAAACCCACTTTGAGAAAAACTGCGTTATAAATCTCAATGGAAATTATTCAAATTGAGTTGAACACAAGTTTGTTGGGTGTAGACAGAAAAAAAAATACATATAAAATCGCACAAAAGACAAGAGACAAAAGATATGCAATGAACTGGCTTTGGAACCTGGGAAAATCTTGTAAAAATAAATACGAAATATATTCTAAACTATGAACTACTTTGGTGGGTTACATTTGCATAAGAAATCAGTTCCAGGAATAGCACTATAATCAACGTTTTTTTATCACAAAAGTAAAAGCAGGCAATTCTTTATTTAGTTCTATAAATTTCCTATAATTTTGTATCCTACCTAATTAATATCAATTACTAAACTCCTAATTCCAGCACCAACAACTAATGCCCAAGGTTCCTCAATGGCACTGTCTACGCTATTTCAAGCATGATGTTCTCATGATGCGACGCTGTCGTCATTTGCGTGTCCCGACGGCGCCGCGTCTTGGGGATGTCCTCAAGCGCAAGAAGAAATAATATTCGGCCAACAGACAATCAACGTCAATACTCAACACGACTGAGCAGCAACGAGATCAATTAAAGTTACCTTTTTTAAAGGATTTCTAAGACCAGAGACCAAAGCTAAATCAAATATATATATATAATATATACTACCAAATAATTCTACAATTTCTAAACTTTATACTAAGTCCTAACCAATTGTACTTCATAGATGTGTAAGACTTCAAAATAAAACAACTAAGAACTCTAATGAAGCGAAAAATCAAAAGAATTTTGATAGATAGAACTAATAAAAGTAAAAAAGAAAAATTTAAGTGTTTCCTTAAAACTATCAACAACCTTTTAAACCCTTGACTTTAAAAATAACTTTTGATATATATTCTTATAGACTTACCGCATTAACAGCACTATGCTCTCCACGTCCAATGATCAGCGGACCATTGCTCTCCAGGGTTTCGGCGGTCACCTTTGGTTTCGTCACATGAATGCCAAATGTCGCGTGCCTCAGCAGATTCTCAGTGTCGGCGGGCTGTTTGGCGAAACTGATGGGGGCTGGCGCATCATCCGATGGACTCTGACCCGGCGGCGCCAAATAAGCAATCTCCTGCGAGTGTGTAAGCATCAGCAGCGACGACTGCGCCTGCCAGTCCACATTAATGGAGCTCTGTTTGGGCTGTCGTCGAGGTAGCCAGGCCAAGCCATAGGTCTTGGGTAGGTTACTGCGCTGGTACAGGGGCAGAGGGACATTCGGTTGGAAGACATGCACTAAAATAAAAGGAAGTTAACCATTGAAATCAATTTAATATATATTCAAAAGGTAATAATCACTTACACTCATCGTTTTTCGTTATGACAGCCATTAAATTGGTGAGCGGATCAAAGGCCAGCTGGCGAACGGATAGCTTCAGACCGGCCTGAAGGCGAAGGGTCAGCAGATTCCAGATCAGGACCCTGGATTCGGTGCAAACGGCCACCAGGTGAGCCTGATCCCCGGCTCCAAATTGCACCTGTGATATCTGCGCTAATCCCTGTAGAGGGGCCGCTGCGGCAGGAATTTTCTTAACCTTCGCCTGGGTGTTGTTACTCTCCTCCGGCTGTGGCTTCTCCTTCTTCTTCGGCTTGCTGCTCTCATCCAGCTTGAGGGTGCTAAACAAAGCTGTCACTTCCTGCGGCACCAGATTCTCAAAGTTCCTTCGCCTTTGGGCCAAATGATCAATTCGATACTTGACTTTGTAGCGATGCCGCGTGTGCAGGCGATGCAATCTGGCGTCTAGCTTGAGGAGCTTCATCCGTGCAGCCTGTGGCAAGATGGCTTTCTGTTGCAGCAACTCCATCAAGCGATTTCTGTGCGCTAAGGGCACCGAGCATTCAATACCAAAGCGACGCAACAATTGCAGTTTCTGGTGCAGATCAAGCTCCGGCATTTTCATGATGTACTTAAACACAGACTCCTTTTTGCCATCTTCCGGTTGATTTAGAAGCTTACCCTTGACAAGTGGACCCTCTATCAAGGCCTTGGCCTGCTCGACCAGTTCTTTATCGTCGCTTTTGATGAGACTCTGTAAGAGTTCGCATAACTTCTGCCTGTGTTGAGCGAATTCTTTCCTAGCTCCATTCAGGGGAGTCTGAGCCAACCTAAGCTGAGCCTTGGCTATCACACCATCCAAGCCGGGTGGACAGCTAAGCGTTTGAAGGGGCAATCGTGGATTCCTGGCATCGTACAGGGCCAAAATATTGCCATAGCCCACGGCTAACAGGGAGCCATCCTGCGAGAAGCAGAGCGAGCCAATGGAAAGATTCCTATAGCTCGTCTGCGCCAGGCAACTCCACATCTTGCCACGCTTATAGATGTTCTCGGAGTCGGTAATGCCCCAGATTTTGATCACATTATCCTCGCCAGCGGTGGCACAACGCAGGTTGTCCACCTGGAACTGACTGGAGAAGCTGATGGCCTTGAAGCCATGCTCGTGTGGCAGATCAATGTCGGTGTTTAGGATGTAGCTGAAATGTATTTAAATTATTATAAGTTTTTAATACAAAGTAAAATTAGTTTAAGTCGAAGTAATCTGTGATAAATTTGTCAAATGATTTAAGGTCACTTTCCTCTTTCAAAACTAAGCTTTATAACGAAAAATCTTTCTATAATTTAAATCCGAAATGACTCGCCATGGCCGCAACTGCACGTCCGGAGCTGTGTACACCTACAACGAGAGGAAACGTGACTCGGCCAAGTCTGGCTATGGAACCAACTACAAGCGCCTGAGCAAGGACTCTATAAAGTCCTTCGATTGCTGCTCCCTGACGCTGCAGCCCAGCCGGCTGCCTGTGGTTACCAAGCAAGGCTACCTATTCGACAAGGAGGCCATCTTGCAGTACATAGTGACCAAGAAGAACGAATACAGCCGCAAGCTCAAAGAGTATGAGCGGCTGCATCGCCAGGAACAGGATCAGCTGAACCACAAAGCTAACACTCAACAGCAGGCACGCATGGAACGCTTTGTGAATGCACAGAAGACAGTGGATAAGCCCTCTGAAACCACATCAGATTCCCCTTGCACTTCCTTCTCCATTTCGAACATAAAAAACGGTCACGAGGCTAAGCTACCCAGCTTTTGGCTCCCCTCGGAGTGTCCCAATGCTGAAGATACCAAGGCCATAAAGCCGGATCCCGTCATTTACTGTCCCGTGTCGCAGCAACCATTGAGGGCCAAGGATCTGATTGAAGTGAAGTTTACGCTGCTCAAAGATGGCGGCGACAACAAGCGCTCCCTTATCACCAAGGAGGCGCGCTACATGTGTCCCATAACCCACGATGTCCTCAGCAATGCCGTGCCCTGTGCCGTGCTGCGTCCCACTGGCGATGTGGTGACCATGGAGTGCGTGGAGCGGTTGATCAAGAAGGACATGATCCATCCGCTAACCAATTGCAAGCTCAAGGACAAGGACATTATTCCCCTGCAGCGAGGCGGCACTGGCTATGCCAGCACCAACGACAGCCTGCAGGCCAAGGAAAAAAGACCCATATTACAGGTCTAAAATGCAGATTCTTAAACTTTCAATTAATCTAATGTCTTTTTTACGCAAACTAATTTGTGCTTTTTGTTTTCTCACCTCTGTAACTTCTCATTGAATTGCCAGAATTTAAGCCTTACTTCGGCAAAGTTCTCCAGATCATTGTAAACCTCGCCTGTGGCCATCCAATTGATGTTGAAGGCCGCTCGGGTTATGCGCGTATTGTAGATGATGTGATTCGCCTCCTCACTATGTACATTGGTGTCCACCACGCGTAGCTAGAAAAAAGGTAAACAAAAAAATGAATTTCCTATACCTCTCAGAGTTCTCTTAAAATAACTCACATTATAAAGCATGCTCTTGGTGTACGCGGAGTAGAATTGCAAGTGTCCTGATCTGCCATTGAGCACTAGCGTATTGGTCCTGGGATTCAGACACAAACCCAAGGGGAACTTGCTCCTGCCGGTCTTGTCCTTGACCTCATATGTAAAATGCTGGACGGTTGACTTGATCGCATTATTGCTGCCACTCAGCAGTTGTATGGCATTATCCTCGGTACACACGAGAACATTCTCATTGTCATTGCTCACAACTATATGCCTGATTACACTGGCCATTCCGGGCAGATACTTGCGTTCCTCGGGCATGGCCACTGACCACTTGACTAGCACGCGTTCACGGCCACCGCTGTAGATGCTAACGCCCGAGGGCGAGAAGGCCAAGCTGGTCACCTCGTCATGATGCCAATGGAACAGGGCATTGGTCATTGACTCCCGCCTCTCGAAATCACGCCACACAAAGATCTGACCCTCGGCGTCGGCAGTGGCGGCCACCATCTCGCAGGGACTCATCCGGACGCATGTGATCAAATGTTGCTTGGGGCTCTTGAAACGGCAGAACTTCCAGTTCACATAGTTCAAGAAGTAGATGTAGAAGCCTTGGGCTAGGATTATATACTTGTACTGACCCTTTCCCACATCCACGAGAGGTGTTCGAACTCTGCGGAGATAGAATATTAGTTGTAGGTTTCAATGGATTTTAAAGCTTAAATTCCAAAACTCACTTCAATTTCAAACCGCAATTTACATCAATCCTATCGCCCGTACTCGTATTAACCACACACCAGTTGACCTGGTCGCCGCTCCTCCTCTTCGTCGTGACAAAGGCACAGGCTGTATCCCCACCTTTGTACAGATTCATCAGGTTGCAGGTGAGGACATTGGCCTCCGGCACACCCAGTTTCAGGGATACAGTCTTCTTGAGCACGCCAGCTCGCCAGTTCCAACGCAACACCTCGCCAGTGCTGGTGCAGCCCAGCAGCAGCTCTGACTGCTTCAGATCCAGCTCCAAACTGATCAAAGGAGCCTTGGCATCGTCGAGGACCCTTGTGAGTTCACCCGTACTGGTGGCGTACACCTGCACCTTTGTTAGGCATCGCACGAACATGAACCTAGAGGCAGGAAATGAAGTTTTAGACAGATAATCACATATCACTTCCTGGTAGATCCACTAACCTGCCATCGGGCGAAAAGAGAGGCGCATGTTCCACGATGTTGCCGCCTGCCAGATACTGCAGCTCCAATCGGTCCTCGTCGTCAAAGTTCATGGCTCTCCGCTGCTTAGTCCTGCTCTCTAGGGATCCTCAGTGCTGCTGCACTGTTTACGGAGGGTAATTTCGCTCAATTAACGCGATTTAAGCCGCTTTTTGTAGAGGATTTCCCAGTAAAATTCAACAAATGCACGTGTAGAGCAGTGTGACCGGTTAGTGAGCGCCAAGAATATCCTCAATATACTAAAATATACCGAAGGGGGGTGTATCCAATTCAGATTCGAAAATACTAGAACAGTGCAGGCGTTAGGAGATTATTTGAGGGCGCGCGTTTTAGTATTTCCATAAAGGGTAGCAAAAAAGAATAAAAATTTGAATAAAACTGGCTGTCGCCAATGTATAAAAACCAAGAAGAAAAAACCAAACCAGACTGAAATAGGTTGAGTTTAAGCTAAGTTATGATCAAAAAACCATTGAAGGAGTTCGATATTTTTCAGCCAAAAATTTTACCCATTTTTTAACAAAATTTTAGGGGTCGTCCAAATTTGTCAAAAATTGGCAAAAAATTATAAATTGGGGTTTGAATGCAGAAAGGTGCTCTTATAAAAACCAAGAAGAAAAACCCAAACCAGACGGAAATCGGTTGAGAATAAGCCAAGTTACGATCAAAAAACCATTGAAGAAGTTCACGATTTTTGAGCCAAAAATTTGAGGGAGACCTTTCCCTCTCTTTCTCTCGATCTATGTATGTCTATCTCTCTCCATCTCCCACAGCATCTTAGAGACAATTATTAATCGACGAAGATTCATCAAAGGATGATCGTGTCTTCTGTTTCAAATATTGCCGGTTGTCAACAAAGTATGACCGCATCAATGGCCCTCATAAAATGCCGAACAACGAGTAGAAAGAGCGGTCACACTTCAAAAGAATAAACATTCGAAAAAAGACCAACGTTCAAGCGCTTAATTCATTTAAAAAAAATAGTTATATTAACATGGCATAAATATGTTAAAAAATAATACTTTAACATTAAAATGTATGTGTAAATAAATATTTTTAAGAAAAATGCATTTTAGAACAAAAGTTTAAAACATCGATACTATCGATATACTGCCAGCACTATACATGCTGTCAGTATAGAAATATATTAATAAATTTGTTAATGGCTCAATTCCGGCTCAAACAGTGCTCCGATTAGCCGATTCAGCTAGCCGGGCAGAAGAACTTGGCCAGGAAAAATCAGAAGAACAAAAGCCGACAGCCGGACACCTAGGAAAACCGAGAAACATGCGAAGAAAACTTCAAGGAACAAGAACAACAACAACAACTGCTAACATGTGCAACGTTGCACGAAAAAAGGGGAGTTTCGCGGAGCGCTTGCTGGCAAGTTGGATGTCCCCCTTCCTGGCCGTCCTTGTTTTTGTCTCCTGCAGCACCAGCACCTGGGCCGCTGATCCCCTCAAGGTGATATACGCGGTTAACGCCGGCGGAGAGGAGCACACAGACCGGAATGGCATTCAGTACGACGCTGATCCTTTGAAGGGTGTCGGCATTGCTTCAGACTATGGCAAGCACCTGCTGATGATCGGTCGGGTGCAGGAGCAGGACGAAGTGCTGTACAGGACGGAACGCTACCACACCACCACCTTTGGCTACGATCTGCCGAGCGACGGCGACGGGGATTACGCTTTGATCATGAAGTTCTGCGAGGTGTACTTCGATGCGCCGCAGAAGAAGGTCTTCGATGTGCTACTCAACCGGAAGCACACTGTAGTCAGGCAGCTAGACATCTACGACCAGGTGGGTCGGGGGTCCGCCCACGACGAGATTGTGTACTTCAAGATAAACAACGGGCGGTTGAACTACGAGGGAGAGGTGTCCGACGTTCGCAATGGCCGCCTGCGGCTGGACTTTATCAAGGGTGCTCTGGATAATCCCAAAATCAATGCATTTGCCCTGCTGAAGGGTGATGTGTCCCAGGTGCCGCGACTACATGGCACCGAGGCGAGTGAGAGGATGAAGCCGGAGCTTGGCAGCAGCAACAGCAAGCAGATTGTGGACCATAAGCAGCCAGGACACCATTCGGAGCGCGTTGTGCGTACGCAAAGGGACGATGTGGACGAGGACGACGAGGATCTGGATGATGAGGAGTTTGGCGAGGAGCTGCCCGATAAGTTGAGAGACAGTGGCGAGCACAGTGATCACTCGCCAACGCAACAGCAATCGCCGAACTCAAAGAAATCTTACAGTGGACCTCGTCAGCCAAATCCCTACTCCATGGACGACTCCTCCATACTGCTGCCCGTGTTTATTGCCATTGGAGCCTTCATTCCGCTGCTGTTCTGCCTCTGCAAGCTGTGATCCCCCCATCCGTAACCCGATCTCGGCCTGCCAGTTCATTTCCTGCTGCTTTTTGTGATTTTTGATAAAAGACTTAATTGTAATTACTTATCGTTTAGTTTGTACGTTAGGCATTTGCCCCAGAGACCGTATTGGATTCCCCCGATTCCGATTTCGACTTCGATCTTGATCCCATAGGCGCACAGCTCGCTCTCTATCGCTCCTAGCACTCTACACTTTCCGTACTTTGTAAGCTTTTTGAGTTCCTTTTGCGTTGACCACTGCCGTCACAGGCTTGGGTACTTAATCCTGTTGAGTCACTTGATTTAAATATATATTCCTAGGTCTAGTTATAGCTCTAGACCGCTTGGTCGGATGTGCGCACAAATTTTAGGCGGGTTTTTGGCGACAGTTCCATCATTTGGAAACTGTCTTATTTGAATATGGAATGAAATAAAATCAACCTTGTTTGTTATTGAACAATTTGTTTTGTCGTTATTTGGGGTTTATAAATATTTTTGGTATCTAAAGCCGAAAACATATAATATGGAAAATATAAATATGTTTTTATTGAATTTTTACAAAAAAACGTTTTTAAACCAAATTAATTCTTAAAAGAAATTACCTTATAAATATATCTTCCATTCTTGGCACTTTTTAAATTAAATATTTAAGAAATTTCACAAACAAATTTAATTTAACTGAATTTTTGACGTCACACTGCCACTGGACTGGTTTATCCTGTGAACCGATAGCCGATAGTTGGTTCATTATAAAATATACCAAATGTAACCTGAAAACTGGCCACACTGGGAAGGACTTTTCGCGGAAAACGGCAAGGAAAATCGGTCCGTCGCGACGAAAATTCAGTCATCTGCGCGGCGTGTCCATCGAATCTGCAGTGAAAATGTGCCAGCGGCGGCGGTTCGACTTCTTCTACGCCAGCAAGTACACCAGTTTTAGTTTCCACAGGAATCACATCAAGTTGTTTGCCGTTTACATGAAAACGGCCAATCTGATGCAAAACTTTAACGTCCTCAAGCGTTCGCTGTAAGCAGCGACGTCGCTGTTGCAGCGCTGCCGCCGCCTCCTACTCCCCCCGCAAAAAAGTAATAATAATACGAAAATTAAATTAAAGTCACCGACCGGGCTGTGTGAGTGCGCGAGTGTGTGTTTGTTAGTGTATTTATTGCTAATTTAGTGCTGTAAATAAAAAGAATAATAAGGATGTAAAATGTCTGAGAGAAAAAACGGTAAAGCCTGTGAAAAATCCCTGATTAAATAGCCGCCTTAAGAGCTAGAAATAAATCAAAATCTAAATCAATTTAGGCGTGTCTGCAAGAAGTTACGGTAAGTGGGAGTCCCGACAACTTTCTTACATAATAATTAAGTGGCGGCGGCCTTTGATTGATAATGGTATTGCATAATGTGGCAGCCACAAGTTCGGTATTAATGTTTACCGACTTTTCCGTCTGTCCTTCCATCAAAATTTGACTTTGCCAAAAGCCATAAATCCAATAGGGACTAGGGGAAAAAACAACTCTGTCATCAGGTGCAGTTAGGGGATAAAAAAAGGGATGGCTCTCTCAGGCTCTCTCGCGCTATCTCTCCACCATTTACCGTTACTCGCTCTCCCACGCCAAGCAAACAGATGTTTTGCCCGTTGGCTCTCTCTCCTGTGCGCATGTAACGGTGCCTACGCTAAACAAAAACAAATTGTCCATTTGCCGACGCTTTTTTTACGTCATAAATACTGCAGCTGCAGTTACAATAACAAAAACAGTAATAACTTCGTTGCCACGCTGAAAAGCAGGCAACGTTTTTTGTGACTGCACCTGTTCGTGTGTGTGGGAGTGGGTGTTTTTTATGTAATGCAAAAGAGCCTCAGGCCTTGCGTTTGTTATTGTTATTTTTTCTTTTGTTACTACAAATGATTGTGTTCTGTGATGTGGACAATGGCATCTATAGCCAAAATACAGATTTTCAGCTTAGTCTGCTCTTGAAAGCTGGGCGACCTTCGGTGTTATGAACTTGGGAGATAAGAGTCGCTCGGGGCCCTTTGAATTTTAAGCCCCAAACTGAATGATTGAGTAATGAATTTGGGGTATATGAAGCATTACCATTAATTGTTGAGTAAATAAGTATTTAAATAAACTGAATTTGGGCTTTATATATATTTTTTATTTTAATATTTTCATTTCTTTATGTATTATTAAATTAATTTAAATACAAACTATTTGAAAAATGGAAATTATTAAATAAACTATAATAAATATTCTATAATAAAATTATATGAAATTTATAACAAGATTAAAGAAGATAAAGTAACTTAAGTGACTTAAAAAACATTTCTAGACAGACGTTAGTTAGCAATCCACAATTTATTTATTAGTAAAACAAATAATACAAATAAGAATATATAATAAATCTACATGGCACTTAAGTGCCATGTCCCACAGCAAATAGATTTTAGTGTAGTAAAAAGTGTGACATTATTATTACTATTTTTTGGCTCCGGTTGCGCGTGGCACTGCGGCAAAGCCATAACTATTGTCTGGTCGTCACGCCCCGAAAAAAATAGTGGAAAAACTAGAGTTGCTTTCGCCCCTGATTTACTGTGCTGCGTGTCCTTCGCCCATGGTCATTGCAAATGTGTATTATGGCATAAAATTGTTGTATCCCATTTCCCAGGGTCCTCGTCCCCCGGCCATCCATCTATTTGTCTGATGATGGAGATGGAGGAGCTGTCTGATTTGTTCTGCCACTGTTCTGCGTTTGCTATTTTCGGTTCCGCAGCGGCATGTCCTGTGGCGTGTCCTTGGGCAAAGCCTGGGGCTTACATAATAGTCGTCGTCGGCGACGTCGGTGGGCGGCGCGCACTGGGCGTTATTATTATTATTGCGATGTTTTTCAGCTGAAAGTTTAAGCCGTCGCCGAACACACAAACACACACGCACTTAACATTCCAGTCTAATGAACCTGAAGAGGGACCGCAGGACTAAGTCGTCTATAGCTTCTGCTCCTTCAGAGCTCTTCAGTTGGGAACTTTTCCGAAAAGTTTGGCGGTTTTCAGTTTGCGTTTGGGCTTTTGTTTTGTTTGCCAATGGCTTTTGCGGATTGTGTTTATGCGTTATCAAAGCCATAGCTATTGCCATTGTTTTCATTTAAAGTTTAAAATGGGTTTTTTCTGGATATATAAAATTCCTGAAGCACTTAGGTTTTTATTTAAGGAATTATAAATTTATAAAGTATTTAGTTAAGCTTTTAATTAACTGTGTCTGACAAAACAAAATAAAAGTTATGCTAATAATGTTTTAAATACTGATTAAAAATTTCGCACTCTTTTTAATTTGCAAATTATACGTTCAACTCCGTGTAACCGCTTATTATTAGAAGGCATACCAAGTGATTTTAATTATTTATCAGCCAAGAAATAAAATTCCTACAATAAAAGCAAATGATCCCATTATTAACACAGCATCCTACCCAATTATAGGCCACAAAAGCTAATCTAATCGGAATTATTTTGCCTTTGTCAGCTCTGAAAATCATTAGACAAGTTGTTAAATACACTAAGAGGAAACCAAGGATAGTATAGTCCTACTATATATTATTGAATTGATTGGAATGCAGAATTAAATATAGGACGATTTATGAGAAGTTTAAAGCTTTATTCAAAATTTTAACCATTTCAAAACTAATTTTTTGTTCGAATATTGATGTATTTTTAAAAGAAGGGAAATATTGTTCAGTTTATAAATGAATAAAAATTAAGTACTGGTTATTTTTGAAATATTGTAATATACAATTTTTTAATTATATTAAAATCTAACTATAATTTTTTCTTTATATTGTTACATTTTATTTCACTATATTTTAAGACTTCCTTAAATATTTGTATGAATTTCTAACCTACCTTAGTTTAAGTGTACGAAAAAATCCTCTCTTAACCATTCATAAAAACGTCGTTAGGGGCATCCAATCAAGGCGGACAACGACGACGCAGTTTCGCAAAATGAACCCCCAGCGAATTGTCCTCAGGATTCAATTACGTGCACTTAGCTGCAGTCGTTCAAGTACAAGGATAATGTGTACACTCCATACTATATATACATTGTCTCGTGATAGCCAAAAGGATAAGAGCGAGAGCTGCACCCACGCCATCAGCTGCCAACTTTGGATCGATATTATGGAAATGCCACACGATATTGAAATGTTTGCACTGAAAGTGCTTGCTCCGTTGCCCTTTGCAATTATCAAGGAATTACAAACGTGTCGTTAGCCTTGCTCACACAGAGGATACCCAGCCAACAGGGCCTTGTTATGGCAAATAGGAAAAAAATCAATTTCCATTGCGGAAAACTCGCTTTTCCGGACCACAACTGCCGCCTGGCGGTTGCCTTCATTGTCCAGCTCCCTCAATTATTCATTTCAATTAACTATACAAGACTGGACACAAAATGCAAGGAAATTGCCAAACGATATCGTTCGAATTTAAGCAAGTCCTTAATTGATGGCTCCTGGGGGTATGCAAGGATTTTTGCAAAGGTCTGAAGGAACTTGGGTATTTTTTATTTATCGTTTTTTGTAGAGAATAATATTATTTAGTCGAATTCCTAACTCATTTTTTATAATTAATTTAATGTAGTAAATTACAATTCAAAACAAATACTTGAATTGTAAGTTTTAGGGGTTCCTTGAGATTTTCCTTCAATTTAATTTAGTTAATACTAATAATATTTCTTAGTAATTTTTTTTTTGTCAAAATAACATTACAAATCATAAACTAAATATTAGAAATTTTGTATTTTAATAAAAATTATTTTATAAGGCAAAACAATTGGCAAACATTTTTATTTTTATATTTTTTTTCTTACCATTTGGTTTTATGTGCATATTTTCCTGTCCTCCTCCGCCTCTCTTCCACACTTTTCCCGGCCTCTTTCTCTAACACTCGTTTCAACAGCTGTTAAGGTTGTGTGGGTGCCGGCTAACAGACCCACGCTCTGTTAGGCTCTCTGTTATCTCGCTATCGGTGCCGATTTCGATTTTTCTCTGCTCGTTCGGTTCAAAATATATTTCTCCGATTCTCGCATTCGTTTTCGGGCCGCGCGGGCATTATACATTTGGCCTCGGGTGCGGAAAATCGTGTTTTTCTATCTAGCTATTTGGAAATTATTCCAACTAATACAAAATTAAGTAAATGTAAATGGAAGCGAAAGCAAGCCGTGTTTTTCCAGTACTTCGTGAAGCGAGTTTCGTGTATTTTTCTATTTTGTGTGTGAACCGAATAAAGTGCGCCCTTTTTGGTTCGCCAATAAATATTAATGTGCATTGTGCCGTTTTGTCGGGAATAAATTAGAAATCATTGTTTATTTCCACACGTCTGCAGTGCGGATCAAAACAAAATCGGGAATCAGATACGGATGCAGAGAGAGACTGTGGAAAGTGGAAGAGCAGCAAAGAGAGTCTGAAAAATAGTGGAAAGGAAAGAACAGCTGCCGGCTGATTTGTTGCGGAAAAAGAACAGGCAGAAAAACAAGATAAATGTGCGTAAAATAAAACAGACTGAAAAAATTAATATTTTATTTAATCAAACCTTTCAAAAAGGAAACTACGGGGCATTGTTTAAATAAGTTTTATGTTGTAAATACTTTTTAAGGTAGAGATTTATTTCCGTGTAAACATTTCATGTTTAAAATGTTTCCACAAAAAATGTATGTATATTTTCCTTGGTTATTTTTAGCCATCTTTCATACATTCACGTTTCCAACGACAGACATTTTTCCTCTATTATTTATATTTCTACGTCTAGCAAAAGTGCACTTGAGTTTATTTTGGTCTTTAGCCGGCTCTGTTTTTCCACCCATTTCCCTTCTCCATTCGCTCTGCTCTACTTATTCGCTCCCATTCGTTTCGCATTCCAAAATACTCATAAACAGATGTAGTAGTATATATGAATGTACATATTTCGTGTATAAACATATGTACATATGTACTTATTTAATGCTATTTTATTCTACATATTTTTTTTGTTGCCAAGCTGATAACAACGCTTAGCATAGCAACATATTTGTATGCCATTCGCGCTCTTTTCTATATTTTTTGAATGTTATTTCTGCAGAGTCATCTCATTCAGAGATTCCATTTTCAAATTCCAGTATTCCAATGCATCTTGGAGTTGCAGAATCAGTTTATTTTAAATATTTTAAATCAGTTTTAATTAAAAAAAAAATAATTAGGAATAATTGGTTAAACCATATTTTATATATTCTTATGAAGCATTTTTTAAATGCTAATATTTTATAGATATCAGTAACTATTTTATAGATATCTCAAATTCTTGTTGAGACTTTGTAAATGGAAAATGATAAAATAAAAAAAAGATATACATTTTTCCCCATTTTTGTCAGTATTTCATAGTTTTCCTGGCAAATACCTTAATGTGATATATATATTTTAAAAATTTCTAATAAATAAAATATGACTCAGGCGGCCTTCAATTGATTGGAACCAAAACGTGTTTCTTCCGTCTAGGGTCTAGACCCGCGTAATATTCAAGCAAACATGCATAAACAAATATTTATAGTCATACATAGCGCCTATATAAATAAACGTGCATATGTACAAGATAGCTATCTTTATTCGGTTCAGAGCGTCGATTGAAATGTCTGAAAAATGTGTTATTGGGATTAAATCGTCAATCAAGTTGATTTCATTATCAATTATCAGCCAATAAATTAAGATATGGCCGAGCAGGGGCATAGATATAGCTGCGGTTTATCATCTCTGAACATTTATGTAAACATTGTTCGTTTTTTTATCTAACGTGTTTCAATAATTTGAACCCATTTATCTCTGGTCAGTAGTTGTTGTAAAAATTATACCAATTAGTCGGTACACTGAGCAACAAGTGTAAATAATAACGCGGTAAATTGTGTCATGATATTCTTCCTAGAAAAATATTATTGTTAGGGGCTCAATCAATTCCAATTACATATTTTGTTGGGTTTTCTGGGCTCCATCAATCAAAAAATCGAAAAGAAATGTCACACCTGCTGGTCTATATCACTTTGACAATATAAACCACAAAAACTAATGCTCATTTATACGTATTTTTTCCATCTGATAAAATTGGACGTGTCCTTGTGTAAGGAAAGGAAAACATTTGATTTATGATGCGTCGTCATCATTAGAGACCTTGACCACAAATCGATGTAATAATGCTTTTTGTGATACGCAAATTATTTATATTTACTATCAGTAGAACAATATCTCAAGTAGGCCACACACCAAAAGCGCTGCCAAAAAATCCATTTAGGAACCTTAGGAAAAAATATACAAAATCGATTTTTAAGCTTTTAATTACGTCCAGTTCGGAGCTGACCAAATGCTGAAAATATTTTATCAAAAGTAAATATAGGGTGATCTCATTGTGGGAATTACTTTTTATTATAGATAAAATTAAATGTTACTTAAGTAGTGCGCTTAAAATAATTGTTTAGGTTTTTAAAAGCCTGATTTAAGCAGGGTGACTAAAAGTTATGGTCGTCAGCTTAAGTTTCAAAGTGAACTTGCGCACGTTCAAAGTACGGGAGTTTAAGTAGAGTTTGAAGCTAATTTTAGGATGTCTTTCTGAGGGATTTCTTAGATAAAGATACAAGTTTAGCGGAAAGTATTTAATGGCTGCGAGTTTATAAATTTATTTAATTTATTAAATCATCAAAGTTTGCTTTCTTCAATGAATGTACTTACGCATTATGATGAAACTTGAGTTAGCACATTAAATCAAAAGTCTGCAATCAGTATTTCCTGTTTTTCAACGAAATCAGGAATCCCAGCAGAGGGTGGACACCCTTATCGACCATCTTGATGGTGCTCCCTAACACAATATATATGATTGTGTATATATTATATATTTATATATAACAACGAATATAACGAAACCCTCAACTGGCAATTTGAATGCCATTTGTGATTCGAGTTCTTTTTTGGGTTTGCAACATCAATCCCACTTGTCAGTCAGTCAGTCAGTCGGTGAGCAAACCACGTCCGAAATTCTGGCAACCGCAAAATGATTTTTGTCTCAATTCCTTGCTGTTCATTTTGTAGCTTTTCTCTTTTATTTTTTGACTCTTTTTTTATGTCATATATTTGCATGTATGTAAATTTACTTTTTCAACTCTTTTATGTAAATGTGTGTGGCCAAAAAGGGTCTGCACATGAGAAAATGCCACCCGCAATGTTTTCCAAAGAACATAAAGAGCTTGGTCTGAAAGGGAGGGTAATGTCTAATGTTCCTTGAACTGAGCAAAATTGACTTATGTAATTGAACATGTCAAGTTAAATTAGGTTTGGGAAGAGGAATGTGGCTGAAATTTTAATAGGAACTCACTAAACAACTCCTTTGAGACTTGAAGTTTTTGATGAAAACAATAAAGAGAGGAATTTTATAAATTATTTCCCTAGTAATTGATCTCATCTCAAAAAGTTTTACTCATCTTAATCAAATTCGAGATAATATCTTTAGTCATGAAAATATAAACATGTAATTTAAAATTGTAATTATACAAACCTGCCAATGTATTTATTTACAATGACACAGGTGCAGAAACAATAGTCGTGCCGGTAAATAATGTTTTCTATATGAGCTTGAGCACTTGACTGCATAATACCAATAAATATTAAAAGCCTTTGTTGAACGCAATCCATTTAAATGTTTTCCTTATCTCTTAGAGCCCATTTAACTAGATAACAATATGCCATCAACCAACCTGTTGGCTTCCGCTTCTGCATACAAAAAAATTGCAAATCGGAATAAAAGCAAGCAGTCAATAGAAAACTATTTTTGCTGCAAGATGTTCACGGAGGTAAAATATTTTACGGATGCAGGAAACCCATCCAAATGGATTTTTTGTTTATTTTTCGTTTGCTCGTAAACAGTCATTATTCAAGTTACTTGTTCATCTGCTGGTAATAATAAGCATTTTACGATATTTTTCGGCATAAATTGGTCTGGCTGCCAGATGCACTGGCTGCTCGGTTATGGGCCAAGTTAAATACAGTCGTCCCACTTTGGGGCTTTGGATAATCGCCTTGAACCAGTTCAAGTGGCTTTCCACCGGTTCATATTCTGCACTGTCTGTTGTTGTTGTTGCAATCGCTGATGCATTTTTCACAAATCAATTGAGTTTGATTTGTTTATAAATAATTTCGCCCTGTAACCGTGATGGCATTTTCCATATTCCATTGTGGCGCATGTTATCGATTTGCTGCAGAGAGTGTAACCTCAAAACAGATGGGGGCAAAGTTCAGGAACCTGGGGAAAACAAACCAAATATAGTTGACATTAATGGGCGGCAGATTGACAAGCAAGAACAACCACATTCTTTGATATTTCTTTTTCAAAAAAGTTGTAAAGTAAAATCGATTAACCACTACAAGTTTAGGGTTTATTTCTGGTACAGTCACCGCAAAAGCAACTTGATTCAGTGCAGGTACAGTTACTTGTTCGGTGTTACCATATTTTATTGGGAAAGAAGGAAATTTTGGTACAGTCGCGATTTTATTTCAAGGTTTCTCCGCCTCAGTCAATGCCATACTTTCTATTCCAGGTACAGTGCCTTGTATTATAAAGATAAATATAAATTATTCTGACGTTTTTCAATATTTTCCTTGCAAAAAAAAATAAGTTTGGCGTGGACAGACCATACATTTTCTTGGTCTCTGGCCAAAATATACATCATGCATTCAGATATTATTTGTATGTAGTATTCCCAATTGGTTATTTTTCGCCAATATATGTAGTGCCGGTCTTTTTGAAAATCGTTTGACCTTTGAAATATAAATTGTTTCCGCTGGCTAAACTTGAACTGAACCCCCTCCGGCCATGAAAGACCGAAAATCCTTGCCACAAATATTTACGTTTTGGATCGGGAATTAGTCGCCCGCCCGCACTGGCCAAAATAAACACACAAATTTATGGTTGAGCAGAATCGAAGGGTTCAGGGGCGTCAATCCGATTCACGTCTATAGCCCAGGGGCGTAGACAAAAGTGGGGAGCTCTGTGGAGCATAAACTAAACTCAAATTAAATATTAACACATTTTCTGGGGTGAACTGATGGCCGGCGATGTGCGAAGAAATCAATTAAATCGTGGCGCAATTCCATGGACTCTCGGGTCAGAGTTGTGGCCTTTTCTGAAAAGAGAAACAGATTCTCCTCACAGTGGGCTGAAGAAAAAGTTAACTTTTCAATTCATAATGCAAAAAGTTGTATGCTCTTTTTATTTATTAAACTTCAAGGAAGTTGCAGTCAAAAGTGTAGGTGTGCAACAGAAACTTGAGCCGGGCTTCCTCGAGGCGTCAAAAAGTTTGTTGTATTCTCTTTTCAAACTGCTGCTAAAAGGGAAGCTTAACAGAAACATTTTGAAATATATTTTCACTTAAAAAAAAATAAGAAGAACTAAAAAAAGAGCTAAAGACCATTAAGTTTTAGACACAAGAAATTTGTTAATTTCCACAATCTTTATTGAGCTCATTTTCCATACTTTCCACTGCTCTCGGGTTAAGCACTTAATTATATCAAACGATTTTGCACTAATGCCACTCTGTTTTCTGGCAGATTTTGTGGGTAATTATGTTAACCATTCAATTTAAGCCGATTTAAGTTGGTTGTCTGTGAACAGCTTTTAATCGAAGTCAGTGAACTTGAAACTTTTTGGTGGTCGCTAATCTAATCACCAATTGTCACCTCCAACAATGGCTTTGGTTGTGGTAAAGCCTAGGAAAATGTCAGGAAATTCAATGGGGGTAGGAAATTTAAGTCCTATAGTAAAATCTACACACGTATGTACATTGACCATCAATTTTATATAATGACAAATAACAAGATTCAATTGCTTGAGTTGGAAAATTACATGGGAATTGCTTCGGTACATTGCCCTCCAACTTATCAATTTCCCAAATAAGATGTGTGACACCTCCGATTGCCAATTGCTTTATTTTCCACTTATTTAAACACTCGATCGATAAGCCTTACTGCTGCTTCTACTAATTTAATTTCGCCAATAGCTCGAAATCAGTTCTTATCGCGAGTGCTGAGGACCAACTGCTGGCAGAAACTCGACATTCGTTTACTCTGGTTTATTGCCATGTTTACGATTGGTATTAACTCGCTAATTTCACATGGCGCTAAGTGCACTGGATCCAACCAGTTCGAAAAATCAATACTGTCCATCGAAATGCTTGATACAAATTGATATAGTCTATAGATCTTAAAGCAAACCAAAGAGCCAAGTGGGTAATCAATGGCACTTTATCTGGATTTATTGCAATTAGATTGCGAATTAACAATGGAAATAAACGGGAGCTTTTTCATGTTTATTGGAGGTTTAGGAATTGGTTAAAACTTAAATCATTTACCTCAAGCTTAATTTATTAAAAAACAATTCAAATTTATGTAAACCGAGAGGAAAAGCCTAATACGATATTTGGCAAAAATAGTTCTTAACTCTTAAATATCATAAGCTTAATATACCGATTAATAATTTAAAAAACAAAAATAAAGTATATCATATGTCGAATATATCGAACATATTTCGCAACGTTAAAGTATCGATTTATATAGCAACTTTCCCGATAAATATCGATTCAGGATACAGGATCTATCTATTAAATTTTCTTTAAATAATAAATAATAATAAAATATTACACCGAATGATATAATTTAATGAATGATCTCATTTCTAAATACTTATATTCAGCTGTCAAAATAAATCCACACCCACTTAAGTCTGGATTTGTAGAAAATCACGTGCAAAAATCAATTGAAAACTCCGCTTAGATTTTAGCACATTTTATATTTGCAATTTGCCCCCCAAGAGAAAGACCAAAATCAAAAGGATTTAACCAGAAACCGATGCGTATGTGAAGAACAAATATAAACGTGTGATTTTGCGGTGAATGGGTCTGGATTTTGAACCAGAAGTCTTCGAGCTGGGTGAAATTCGTGGGTTTTAACCAGTTTCAATTGGTTATTGCGGCAGGTCGGTCGAGTTATTGAGGCTCTGTGATAATCAAAATTAAGTCAAGGCAAAAATAAACATTATTTTTAAACTCTTTCCTTGCAGAGATACACAACCAAACAGCAATCGGAAAGGAAACGAGACGAACCACAATAGAAGGACACTAACTAGCATGCCAGGATCGTCGTAGGGGGAAGTGAGGAGGAATTCAAGGAACACACAATGAGCAACAAGCAACGCACGGAGCAGGACTACGACAGTGCCACTCCGGCGCTGCAGCAGCAGATGAATCTAGCCAGGCGTGCCTGCTGGAGGAACAAAATCCCTCCCAGATATCCCCAGCTAGCAAATACCGATCCAATTGCGGAACAACCACCACCACCACCGAGCGATGAAACCAAAACACAAAACCCAAGAACAAGAACACCAACAACCTGCACATCTAGCCGGCAGAGGAGTGGACGTGGACTCTGGAGCAAAAGGATGCTGCTCCTCGGCTTTGTATTCCTCATCCTGGGACTCACCCAGGGACGACCCAACACGAGTGCTGTGAGCGGGGCTCCGGGCAAGGATAGTGCTGCGTCTGCGGCTACGGATGCGGTCACCCAGCTAAATGTAAGTACCCTCAAGAGCCATAGCCAAAATCCGAATTCCGAAATCCCAAATCCGGTTGAACAGCCATTAAGTCCTGGCATTACCGCACATCCGGTGTACTTTGTGTGCAACGAAAGCTCTTTACTCGATTGCATTTACGGACAGACTTCCATTTCACAGTAGAGCCTGGGATAAAGCGAACATTTTAAGAGACTATAAAATTTAATGAACATTTTTAAAAGTCCAATCAATAAACTTTTATTGGATTAAGACACCTTAAAGATTTATGTTTTCTCCTTACCCTTCTTGACTTTTAAGTATTTAAGGATTTCTTTTTTGACTTCAAAAAGGTTTTTATTTCTTACAAAAAACATTTATAAATTCATACAAAATTCAGTTAGGAATGTTTTACAGTCTTTACACAAGCTTTCAAGTGTCATAAACTAAACTCTTAATTGAAGCCATTTACTGATAAATCTAATTAAATATTGACTAGTTTATGTGGAAAATCTCTGAAAAATTGGCTGGGAGCTTCAACTTTGTTTAATGCAATTAAAGATTTTCAACGTGTGTTAGGCTCTGGCAACTTTGTAAAAAATTTTTAGATTTAATAAAAATCTTTCAAGAATATTAAAATTTTTCCCAATCTGTCAGTATTATTTTAATGATTTTCAAAATTTAATCAATAAAATAGTTTTCAAAATGTTTTAAGTAGAAAATAATTTTAATTTAAAAGCATTTTTCAAAAATATTTTTAAAGTTGAAAATACATTCTCTTTAAGTGATTTTCCTTTCTACTTTTTGAGTAAAAAATAAATCCAATAAAATTTTTTGTAATATTTTTAACTGCAAAATAAATATTTTTGACAGAAAAAAAATTCAATTTAGGAATATTATCTTTGATGTTTTTAAATAGTAAATAAATTATATTTATTTTTTTATTTTAGATGATTTTTAAATATTTTTCAATTAAAAATTAAATTCATTTTAAGCTGTTTTGTTTTTTCATGTAGAACATTTCAAGAAAATTATCTCAAATAATTTTAATTTTTTTTATTTTTCATGTAGAACATTTCAAGAAAATTCTCTCTAATAATTTCAATGTCTTATCTTGACTTGTTTAATTCTGATGTAGGATCTTTAAATATGGTACAATCTAAGGTTCCGATCTTTAAGATAGTGTCATGTTTTCTCTAATTTATGAGCTGAAAGAATGGAGACCCCTTTTGATGAAATATCAGATTTTAAAAGACGAGACAACCCATGACCATGTTATCTAAACAGTAACCTCATGATTTCTTATCATTATTCCTCGTAAAGATTGATTTATTAAACCCACTTTCCGTTTAGGGAAAAAGGTTTCTCTTCACTATAAATAGATATCGATAATGAACTTGCAGTCGAAGCCGCAATTATAATTGTGGGAAGCCCCAATTAATTACTACATATATGCATACATTTATACCAAGATATTTCAATGTCTTTGGAAAGTATCAAACTGATTAACCTCAGTGCGCGATTTAATATTCATTGAACCGCTGACACACAACATGCTAGGTGCCCCACACTGACCTAGATCAACTTTTCAAATGGGTTTGTTTCGGAGTTTTATGCTCAGACAGACATCGTGGAAACGCTGACGATTTAGTCGGCAAACAAAACAAAAAATAAAAGAAAAACGCTGACATTCCGTGTTCTCTTCAATCGCTCGCATGCGTCATTAATGGAATTGATTGTAATTTTCGATGGCGTGTGTTTTCCTCCACAAATGAAGGAACTTAACCCCGATATTCCCACCGCACCAGGCATGTCTGGGGGGGAAGTACTGGGATCTGGATTTTATTCTCCACAGTTTAGGCCAGCACCGTGTAAATATTTGATATTTGCTTTGGCGGGTATTGGGAAATTTACCAGCGCATTTATTAATTTTCTTCTTCCCTCCCCAGATAGATATAGTAGATGTTTGCCAATTATAAAACCGCTAATGCCTGAATTATTTTACACTTCCTTCCTGCCCCAAAAAAAAAACCAGCTGCCTCAGACAACCGCCTTGGATGTGGATTTGGCGGAGGCCACGCCCACGCTGCGCCTGCCACGTGCCGAACCACTGAAATCTGGTGAGGACGAGAAGGCCAAGGATGAGGATGGCCATGGCAGTGATGGCCACAAGATGACCCGGTATCCACTGTCCAGCGTGGATTTTGGCCGGGTTAAGACGCCTTTTATCATTGGTATATGGATACTGTCGGCCAGTATAGCCAAAATTGGTAAGTTAAGTTGGTTTTCTTGTTAAATTAATCATTTTTAAGCGAGGAAATTGTGTTTTTTGTTTTGTAATTTAATTTTTTTTATATAGTTTTAAAATTGTTGTAATATTTTTAGCCTTGTAGGGTCAGTTAAAAGCTTTCAAGATAGTGAAGTAACCATTTTTGATCCTATAAACCATTTATATTTATGAAAAGCATCAACAGCCGAGTCGATCTAGCCATGTTAGGGGAAAATAACATTTTCATCTTAATTTTTTAAAATTTTAATTAAACAAAATTGTAATTTTAGATTAATAAAGCCAAAAAAAAATATTAGAGATTTTCAAATTGAAATTAAATAATTATTGACTTAGTATATAGTCATTAAAATTGTGAAAAATTCACAAAAATTTTAATTTTTTAAAATGTAATATGCACATTTTTTAACCAAATTAAAACAAACATATAAAAGCTTTCCAAGTTGAAATTTTTCCATTTTTGTCGTAGTTATGGTAGATTTTAGTGGTCGAATTGCAGTTTTATGGGAATACAAACATCGGCTTCTCTTAGTTAAATTGCATACCTATTTTTTCTGGAGTTTATTACTTGTAAATGGTTAAGTATTTAATTATCTACTTAAATATGAAATTATTTTTATGTTCCATTAAAATATAAGCAGTTAAAGTTACAAACTTAATTACTAAACTAACTTTTGAAAACTTAATACTAGAATGTCTATATAGGAAAAATGCTTCTTAAAAATATATTTTTACATTATATATTATCACAAATACCCCAAAAAAAATACAGTATTTAAGCCAGTTGCCTGACTTGTCTAATTAGCGCAAATGTAGCAAAATTAGCTTGTGCCTAATCAGCGGACAATCAGTGCTTTTTGCCGGAAAAACGAGGTTTCCCTGAGTTACGGCGCGCATCCTTTTCTTTTTCCTTTTTCCCCTTCGAGCCAAAGCTGCTCCTGCTCCTCGGCGTGGGTGTCTTTCCATTTTTCCCTGAGCTCTTGTTGCCAGGCAAAATCAATATGGTTTATGTAATTCTTCTACGACTGGCGACGCCATCATCGTCATGCAGATTTGCGTCAAGTCGTCGTGGTCGTAGTCGTCGGCGACGTAACGTAATCGTGTGTGTCTGTTCAGTGGGTGTGAATGTGAGTCCTGGCCCAAGGACATTGCATAAGACCACGCCGACTGCGTGTGCAACAAGCCGCAGAACTTTGGGGCCTTGACCCTGCCCTGTTCCCACCCCCCCCGAGCAACAATTGGGCCTCCCACAAGCGGCGCATGCATTTATCATTTACTTTTAGCCTCTCGAGACTTTATTACCTTTACTGATTTTCAGAATTTCCCCTTAATTTTTGGCAGGGCCTCGGCCTAGGACAGGTTTATCTAGTGGCCCTGCCCGTAACCTTGACTAGCGAGAGAGTGAGAAAATCCATTTTCCACACTCACATCAAGGTCCCTGGCGCCAGTTCCCTGTTTTTCCATTACAATTTCTATTTTCAAGTGCGATGGCCGCACGAAATTTTCCGCTGCAATTGAATCAGTGGCCAGGCCCGAAAATAGGGCTTAAATCATTGCCAATGGCATAGAAACACGAAAAAAACTTCAACGAAGGTCGATTGTAAACTGAGAGGCTTGGCACTTAAACAGGAAATGAAGAGGAGTGTTTAGGGCCAGATAAGGTTAGCTGGCGAGGGAAATGTTATTTAAGAACCCAAGTTTCAGGGGCAAGATAGTTATGCAAGTTTAATGTGGGTTCCATTTAATAGTCAGAGATAATTGCAGAATATCTAAAAGTAATTTGAACAGATAAAACTGAAGTCAAGTTAAAATAAAACCCTAACTATATAGTCTATTTAATGATAAACATTTTATATTCGATGTATATTTTGTTTTTATTTTTATACACTTTACTTAGATTGTGGGATAAATTTATGTTTCTTTTATTTTAATTTGGCTCTAGAAACCTTTTTTTCTAGTAAATATTTAGGTTTTAAAGCCTAAACTAAGCCATAGAATTTTCTAGATATAAGATATATTGTTTTAGGCACTTTAAAAATTTCTTTAATAAATCAAAACATCCTTCGAACTTGAATATTTCTTTAAAATACATATTTTAAATTTGAGCAAGAACTCTTCCATTAAATATTTAAATTAAAATAATTCTATAACCCACTCCCGAATGTTATCCATTAAATTCCTCATAGGAAAATGCAAATTAAAACCCTACCTTTTTTGTGCGAATAATTCTCCCCTTCCTCCCCTTGCTTTTTACCCTATTTGCAAAGCATAATTATCCTTCGGTTTTTCGTTGCCCTTGAACCCAAAATATTTGCTAAAAAAGGACTAGAAGCCAAATGGCAGAGAACAACAAAAGGGGAAGAGGTCAAAGGGTAAAAAAAAGGCTACCGAGAAATTGCATGCAAATTCCCCATCATTCCCAAAGCGAACGAGGGAATATTTTTGCTTTAATGGCTGCGCATTTTGTAATTAAGGAAAATATTCGGGGCAAAGTCTCTCCCACACACAAACAGTTTTAGTTTTACCTAAAATTGCGTTGCAGAATTTCCCTGTTTATCTAGTAATAATTTGTACAATGTACATTCTATATACAATTTTTGTTAATATTTTTTGCAGGTTTCCATATGACGCCCAAGCTGCATCTCATTTTCCCCGAGTCCTGCCTGCTAATTGTCGTGGGCGTGGTCATCGGCGTGGTGCTTTATTTCTGCACAGATGTCGCCGTGTCGCCACTGACGCCCAATACCTTCTTTTTCTATATGCTGCCACCGATTATCCTGGACGCCGGCTACTTTATGCCCAATCGATTGTTCTTCGACAACCTGGGCACCATCCTGCTGATGGCCGTGGTCGGTACCATCTTCAATATTGCCACCATCGGTGAGTATAAACGGAAACCTGAGAGGGATTCGGTCATTGTCCTTGGGGAAATGGAATTGTCCTGTCCATCGTTTAGTGCTTGATGGCTTAATAAACAAGGGTGGTGGCAGACGGATGGTTGGAGGAGGCCTTGCCTTGGGCCAACGACATTCCGTGTAATCGCATCCATCCAAGTCCGTCAGCCTGAAAAACGGTCAATGGAAGTTGTCGTCAATAAAATATATTGTTTGCTTAGGTGGGGCCATTCGGTGTATAGAGTAAACTTTACTAAATTTATTAACTGCCATCAACTCTGTATTAGATTAAAGTCAATACATATATTTGCGAAGGGATTTAAACAGTTTCCGTTGACTTTTTCTAGAGAGAAAATTCCCTGGAAAAGATTTCCAATTACAAATGTTTTTGTCAGGTGTCAAAGTCAATATTTTAACTTATCTCAAGTGCAAATAGCTTATATTTTAAACAAATAGATATGTAAACAGTACTTGTCAGCTAGTTAACAATTACAAAATAGGTGTCGCTCAACGCCTGTAATTATACGGAAGCAGAATCACTGGAATTACTTCTAACATTGTATGTTAGCCAAGAGTATCGTAATAATAGGGCGTCATTTGTTGTTTTCTGTAAATATAAAATGAGACAATTACCAGGGGTTTTTTGTGTTATATTACACACTACGAAAAAGCTAATCCTATAAATTAAAATGCATTTTTTTTCTCTACATTGTGATACACTTGGATTATAATTTTATTTAGAAGTTTGCTTCGCATTGTCGGTCGTTTTCAGATGTATTAACCTAATAAAACTCAACACCGAAAAGTTTACCGAATGGAAATTAAGGCTCCATGTCTTTTTCTAACTTTAATTTTTCCAAAAAGTTATCATATAAAAATATGGATAAATATGGATTAAAAGAATGCGAATATTTCGGATCTTCCTGATGCCATAAGAAGCTTAAAAAGCCCCTGATTGCAAAAAAGTAATAAATATAATAAATTAAAGTAATTAAATATTTTAAAATTTAATCTTAAAATATTGATAACAAAATTTTTCAAAAATTTTAACAATTTTTTTGTGATTTTTAAAATTGATAAAATTTAATGAGATAAAATTGAAAAAAAAATGTATTAAAAAAATTTTTAGGCTTGGTATGCAAATTTATTAACCTAATAAAAACAAACACAGAAAAGCTTTCCGAATCGAAATTAATGCATTTTTGGGTTAGTTATGATATTTGCAATATTTTGATTAGTTAAAAAAAGTTTTGATTGAAAATCCTTATAATGCAAATATTGTATATCTTCTTGGCGGTATTTAAAATTGAATTAAAAAAAAATATTTAACTCAGATTAACATATAAAAAACTTGGTATAAACTTGATCAATTTTACTGCACTTGGAGTATAATATTTCAAGTATTACTTTATTCCCAGTGCATAAATATAAATTAAACCGGCACGCGAGGGGCGTGGCAGCATCGTCGCCCCCACTAGATGACCGCTTAGAAGTGATTTACACGAGAGTGTAACAAAGCATGCGATTGATGTGAATGGGGAAGCTGCCACCGCTAATGTTGATGGGCTCCGATGACAAACAAAAGGGGGTAGAGATTCCGTGGACAAAATCCAGATGTGGGGGGAGCATGGAAAGGGGTTGGGAGGAGACGCCACTTAGATGAATGACCGCGCCACCAGCAAAAGCGAAGCGGATCCGGGGGATACACGCTCGAGTTGCCACACTTACCCCACACTTGCCACTCGGCGAACCAACCAGACTTGGCAATTACTTATGCTTAACAAATTGGATTACATATCGCACAATGAGAGCCGACAACGCCGCTCTGTTAACTTATCTCTCGCGATTCATTCGGAAAAGTGGAAATTCCATAGCCATTATTCATTCGTCCGCCTCAGATATATTTTGTATTATTATTATGTAATTGCATAAAACAAAAGCCAAGGGAGTTGCATAAGCCTTAATTATTTTGCACTGGCTTTTATATAGCATTGAAATTACATTTTAATTGTTGTCGGTCATTCATCATTCATTCTGGAGATGTTTTGTATAAATTTATAGAGCGTATTTTCTGTAATTTGTTCTAGGAAATAATTTAATAGGTTTATTATGTGTCATACCTGCAGGAACTAATTAAACTAATTTTAAATTGCCATACAGAAATGTACACTTTTTTGAAGGCTTTTCCCAAGCTTAAAATATTTGTTTTTCCGCATCAATTGGTGTAGCTAATTTGAAGAGCCACAACACTAGCAATATTATTGCAAACATTCAATTTGCGTTGTTGGAAATTCAATTATTCTGGGAAGAAGGCGCTTATCAATTGACCTAAGTGACTTGATGATGCATTTTGAAAAACAACAAGCAGACAGTCGACTGGCGACTGGCGACTGCCAACTGGCAGCAATGTCAATGCCATCGATTGGCTGGCTGGATGGTATCTAATTAAGTACAAGTCCAAGGAGCTCAGCTCTCTGGGAAATTGATGGGTTGGAAAATAAATTACACTGCGGCTTGCATCCCACTTCCATTCACTGATTTTCCTGCATTTTAATTTGAAGGTGGCTCCCTTTATGCCTGCGGAATGATGGGAATTTATGGCGAAAGCGAGACTCCCGGCCTGATGGACGTCTTCCTCTTCGCCTCGCTGATATCCGCCGTGGATCCGGTGGCTGTTCTGGCCGTCTTTGAGGAGATTCACGTCAACGAGATCCTGTACATTGTCGTCTTTGGCGAGTCCCTGCTGAACGACGCCGTTACGGTGAGTGGCTTTATGGGTTTATTGATGAGATTTTGCGGTCACGGATATTGGTTGTTATGCCAAAGCAATTAAGTCAACAGGTGTTAATGTTCTCCTTTACCTTTCCTGCAGGTCGTCATGTACCACATGATGGAGTCCTACAATGAGATTGGCTTGGACAAAATCATCGCCCAGGACATTGCCAGTGGCGTGGGTTCATTTTTTGTGGTTGCCCTGGGGGGCACTGCCATAGGTGAGTGAGTGTTTCAAAAGCTTTTAATTGGATTTTATTCTTAAAACATTTATTTGGGTTTTGTTGGAAACGCTGCGCAGAGTTCTGATTATTCCAGCAAGATATTTCTTATTTTTATACAACTTGCACAGTGTTAAATCCATTAAAATTCTTATAAATACAGTAAAACCTTATAGATTTTATTAATAACTATATTAATCATAAATTGTATTATTTCTAGGCATCATCTGGGGCTTCCTCACCGGTCTGGTGACCCGTTTCACCGATCATGTGCGTGTCATTGAACCCATTTTCATATTTGTAATGGCCTATTTGGCCTATCTCAATGCGGAAATCTTCCACATGAGCGGCATTTTGGCGTGAGTATATAATTTTATAAAGATTTATATAAATATTTTATTAATTAATATGTTTTCCCTACCCAAACAGCATCACATTCTGTGGTATTACAATGAAAAACTATGTGGAATCGAATATTTCACAAAAGTCGCACACGACTGTTAAATATGCCTTGAAGATGTTGTCGAGCTCGGCGGAAACTATCATATTTATGTTCCTCGGCGTGGCCACTGTCAATAATATGCACGTATGGAATACGTGGTTTGTGGTTCTCACCATTGCCTTCTGTTCAGTGTTTCGTGTGATTGGTAAGTGTCTTTAAAATTAAGTAAATAACTATCTGTAAAACTGTATTTCTTTATCTCTTAGGTGTCATCCTGCTCTCGGCCATTGCCAATAGGTTCCGCCTCCACAAGTTGTCCCGCGTGGATCAGTTTGTGATGTCCTACGGCGGCCTGCGTGGCGCTGTGGCCTTCGCCTTGGTGCTGCTGGTGGATGAGAATGTGGTCAAGCAGAAGAATATGTTTGTGACCACCACAATAGCTGTGATCTACTTTACTGTCTTCCTGCAAGGCATCACCATCAAGCCGCTGGTCAAGATACTCAATGTGAAGCGGGCCAACAAGCGTAAGCCCACCATGAATGAGCGTATTCATGAAAGGGTGAGTCTACCCTCTAAGAGATTCATAAACAATCGAATTAAAATCTATACTTTCTCCTTAGTTCATGGACCATTTGATGGCTGGCATTGAGGATATTGTGGGCAAGACAGGCAACTATAATGTGCGTGATAAATTCAAGCGTTTCGACAATCGCTTCATTCGCCCGCTGCTGATCAGAGATCTCAAGGTATATTTGTTGTACCCTAAGTTTTTATAATCGCAACCTACAAATGCCACTCAGGAAGTGAATGAGTTCCATTTACTGGATCGCATTCCTATGCAAAGCTATGAGCGTGATTTGGACAAGAGTAGGAGGCTAAGGAGTTCCCTGGATGGGCAGAACTCAAGATCACGAATGCAGCGTCGTGATGCAAGCATTCCTAGCCGAATAAAATCAATCAAGATCTCATACGAAGAAGATGATATTTAGTAATAAGTTTTTATTATCAAAACGAATCTTTTCTTTAAAACTCATTTTATATAATATTTTGTTTAGGGCGCTGAGCCGAAGATCATTGAGACGTACTCCAAACTGACAATGCGCGATGCTATGGAGGTGATGAGACGGAATCCATCGACCATTGGCCAGATGACGGGCACTGAGTCAATGAGCGCCCTGTTCCGGAACTATACCAATAACTATATTGGCGGCAGGTGGGCACCGCCAACCATATACACCACATGGTAAACGAATTTTGGATTGAATATGAATTGATTGCGATACACTTGCCTGTACTCACACCGAAATGATCGTCTATATATTGCATGAGTACGAAATAAATTCGAAATTAAATGTAGTTCGATTTGACCCAAACTGTAGCATGAAACTGCACAAAAGTATAATTTATAAACTAAAATTGGCCACTAACACAATCGAAAACACACAATTTAATGAGAGGTGTCACAGATGTCTGTAGTTAAACAATTTAAACTCTTTCTAACAAATGTATTTTAATATCTAACATAGTAAATAAATCTAAAATCTATTTGAATTAAACCTTCAGTCTAAACCAATTAACTATTCTATCCTACTATTTAGTTATTTTCCCTATAGATTTTAATGTGACACCTCTGTTATTTTAATAACTTTATATTTCTGCATATATCTGAAACTCGTTTAACCACCTTTTTATATTTTCTTCAACTAAATGTGTACTGTATGGCTTCCCATAAATTATATCTATACTGACGCCCTATTCGATTCACCTTTTTAGTCCCAGTCTGACAAATCTAGACAATACTTGTTCGCGTAATCTGGACATGGCTGAGCTGGATTACAATCCATCCAAGAAGGATCTGACTGATGCCAAGATCCATCATCTGTTGGCCGAAGAACTGAAGCCTTATAGAAGGGTATGTACTATGGCAGATATATTTTCCTATCTCTTTCTCTTGCAATAATCAACTTTTGGTTGGATATTTTATATAGCAAAAGCAGTTTAAGCCTTTATTATACCCAAAAAAAAAATAATTCACGCTGCCCAAAAGTTTCTGCCTTTCCTGTTTCTTTTAATTACCTAATATTATATTTGGTATTTGTCAATCGTTCACTGAAAGGGTCGTGTTATGCCGAGTTCTACTGTAAAATCACATTTGAATTTTCCTTTCTGTTCTGTACTTTGGGCATTTAGTTTCCTCACACACTTTCTCTATACGCTTCTTGCTCTGAATAGATATGAATATTGATGGCCAAACCGCTCTGACTCTACATATGAATAATATAGATATAAATGTATATCGATATATTTGTAATTAATCATTTATTTAATTTCTTTCCCGTTGTTTCGATAACTCAACATCTCTCAACTTCTCGACAACAACGTGTCAATAAAATATAAATTGAAACTGCTTCAAACTTTCGTGTGCATACAAAAAAAATAAAACAAAATTTCGATAACCAATCGATAATTTTGAAAAATATCGCGATAAATAAAGGCTTCAATACAAATGGTACGAATAATTGGTTTCTGTTCTAATTAATTTGATCTGTTTCTTGGTTTATTTTGATAAACTCCTTTCGAATTAACAAATTTGAAACCTTTGTTAAATGTTACACGTTGTGTGTCTGTACTAATTACTCTTTGACTGCAAAAATTATTTAGTTCAACCTTCTAAATGTGTCTTCTAATTTGTGTCTTGATAATATATATATTTTAATCTTTAAATAATGCTAAACTAATTTATTAAAATAAACGCTAAGCTTAATTTAGTCTCATAACCATTTATAATTGAATTATGGAGTTCTTTGAGGTTAAATATACTTCTTGAACTAGTTATATTTCTGGGTAAAAGCCATTATTTTGTATTAGTGAAATAATAAATAAGCACAAAAATTTAATTACATTTTATTACATTTTTTGGACTAAGAAATATTTATAAAACTGGGTTCTTAAGAGTTATAAAAGCTTCTTAATTAATTTAACGAAAATTAAATTTATTAATGCTAATAATAATAAAGAGTTACCATTTTTCATCGTAATATCTGAGTAAATGAATTACATTTTAAAACAAATATTAAATACCTTTAATCAATATTTCTACTACTATTTTTTTGCCTATGCCTAAATGTTTATTGTAAAATGCAATGTTAACACTTACAAATAACACAATTTATTAAAAAATTTACTTTATTCACAAAAACAATGAATACAACAAAAACAATTTGATCAAAATACATATAAATTATAAATACAATGTTTTTAATTATAAAGACAAAAGATAACAATTTTATTTCTTATTTATCCAAATTTCCTAAAATACCTACTCATTAATAAGCACTTTAATTTTACACAAATTAGTCTACAAAAACCACACCGAACACAAAGTAAATATATTGTCTGCCTATATTTGTTGTGTTCACAATTATATATTATATCGTAAAGAAATATAATATTTCGGGATGAAAGGATCTTGAATAGGCTGAGCACTTGATTCCATGTTAATCTCTACTCCTAAGATGTACAAATGTTTATGGAAAGCCGTTTACACTTACTCAGTTGTTGTTCTTGTGCAAATTAATCGTACTTTATTATATACTACTCCATACTATATGTATCTGTCCTATACTGCAATTAAAGTAACCATAAGCTACTTCTACATCTCTCTCTATATTTACATCATTGCGCTGGCATTTTATGATTTTTGAAACCTAATTTGCTCCATACAATGTTTTTACAGCACCGTCGTCTTAGTTATAGCCGACACGCAGTAGATGACAGAGATTTGTCCACACAGGTGAGTAGAGGGACACTGACAAGAAACACCAACCAAACTGCAATACTCTTGCTTCTCCCAATTTGGCTAACAACTTCCTAAAAATCTACAATAAATCTACAATAATACTCTTCCCTCTCTCTTGCAGGTCAATTACAAAATGCAAATGAATTTCCGGCGGATGTTCAATGATCGTAAACATCACAAGCGCAGCAAACGTGGGGCCAGTAATAAGGTGAGGCATCTGGTTAATAGTTATATATCTCAAAGAAACCTATTTTAATGGATATCTTCATCGTTATCCTTAGGAGGCCAAGGAGAATGTAAAGCAGAATCATGTCTCGTTCCATGATTTCCAACAGAACGGCACCACCAAGCAGCTCACCAATGGTACGGGTTCGAGTTCAAACCATTCACGAAAAAAATCTTACAGAAAAAGACATACTCACAATTCACTTAACAAATATCGTAGATTAGAAATAGGTAAATGACGCTAAAAACAGCAATTAAATTTTAATCCAAAATTGAACAGACAACAAAACCATGTTGTAGTAGAAAATCTCTCAAATCGAATTCGTTGTAGCTTTATATTTTATTTTTCGATCTTTATTTAGCCAAGACAGCATATAAATATTTAAAAAATATTTATAACAATTGGCTGTCTTTATGATTCTTAAGTTTGTAGTGAAACAGTGTAGTGCCTTTTGATTTTTAAATCTAGTTTCATGCGTTATACAAACCTAACTCATTAACCAATCTCCATTTTTAGTTTTCACTCTACTAAAAACCGTTTTATTTATGTTTTTAAATTGTTACGGGTGTCACAGAAAATCTCACAAATTTTGAAATTTAAGTTTAAATTGTCTTAAAGTAAAAAATGAAATTTTTCATGTAGCATACATTTAAACTCTTGTTTTAATATTTAAAAAGCATTTGAGAATTTTCTAAGGCACTCCTATTTATTAAATGCTTGCTAGAGGAGTTTTCCAGATGTGGAATTAACATCTTGCAAACATTTTTGAAAATCATTTTTCAAAATTCAATGAATAACCCGAAAAAAGATTGGAAATAATTTGTATTTAATTGGTAACTAATTTGTTTTCTACCAAAACCTTCTCTTTTTCTTCCCCGCATCGCCCACCCCTCCAAACTGATGGCAAATAAAATAAACTACACAAAAATACAATGCAAATCTCCTCACACATACACGATTGGCCCAACTGAACCTAAATTTGTGCACTAAACCATAAAAAAATACCGAACCTAAATTTGTGCACTAAACCACAAAAAAAACACTAACTCCGACATTCATTGTATGCTACTGCCTGCGACCATTTGTTAAATATTTGTTAAACTTAACCCAACTGCAACTGCTAAAGACTATATTAACAATGTGCTTAATGAAACAGCCGAGGATTGCCAACAGAATCCCAACGAGATCAATGTTGTTGGCCCCAGCGACGATTGGGATGATGGCCTGACCTTCACCGCCAAATCATCACGTAAGTGTTCTCATTACTCTCTCTCAGAGCCCCATAGGTGTATTTATTAACACTTTTTATTTCTTGTAACTAACATTTAAGAGAGGTTGTCTACATTGAGCATAGTCAGCTCTCGGGTGTCTTTTTTTAAAAACACAATTTCTAGTTTATTGTGTAATTTTCTTAAAAGGTGTCTCAAATAATGGTTTGAGATTCCTTTTAAAATATCCTAAATAGCTAGAATGTTGTGTTTAAGTCTCCTAATTTATTCAACTTGTGATCAGATCAGTCATATGGCAATATCTGATATATGTTCTCCATCCAAACCACCAAGAAACTTGTTCGACTTGTTTGTTTTGTTCAGTACACACAAAAATGCCATCATTTTATATATATAACTTTTCTTTGCCAAAAGAAATGACAGCAATCTTCAAAAGGTTTTACAAAGTATCTGTAAATATTATATATAATTATCGACTAGTTGAGTAGACTGAACAAGGTTTTTGTAGTAGGTAAATATAATAATTATAAATAATAAATAAACAAAACACAACGATTTCGTTGCTTTGCTAGTCCTTTTAAGTTGATTTTCCTTAACCACTGTTAACCTTTTGTTTTTTATTGTACTTCTGCATTGGTTTTTTTTATCCTAAACTCTAACTAAGGAGAACCTTAATAAAAGCTATAACAACGAACTTTCTATATATACTTTTTTCTTGTTTTATGCCTTCCCAATTATTTCTCGACCAAAAAAAAATCACTGAAAAATACGAAAAACACAAAACCGATAAAATGTTGCTGGGCGCAAACGAACTATACGAAAAAATAAAAACCATTACGATTAGCTGACTCGGATCGCGCCAATAACAATTCCCTGATAGCCCACATCCAAAACCTGCCCGGCTTCGATGCCTCCAAGGCGCGCATCGTCGTCCAGCACTATGCCCCGCGGGTCGACGACAGTCCGGAGCCAGAGTTAGACTCGCCGGACCAGGCCGTCGGGCCCACGGCCGCCGAGCTGATATTGCCATGGCGGCGGGACCGTTCATACCAGAGCATTGGTAAAGGAATCACACACACAGAATCCACATTAGCATCACCAGCTCAGATCATGATTCACAAAAGAAAAATCAGCCACATTTACCACAACATTTTCAATACCTACAGTTTTTGTATAGAAAGCTTTACGCACTTCTCGCTCATTTATAGATGTTTAAATTCATAGAACATCTCTTCTTAGTAATTTTTGGTTAGAAAAATATAGGAAATCTTGATCAGTAATTTTTAAAATTTCTGCCAAGAATAATTTAGGGAATCTTGATTAATAATTTATTAAATTTCAGCTGAAACTTATCAAACAGCATAATAATCAATTAATATAAATATAAAAACAAATATTTTAAAAATGATTTAAGCATATTAACATGTTGCCGATATCTGCATACCCAGAAAGCTAATGAAACATTTTACAGCATATTTTTAGGGGCCTTAATAAACGATTTCAAATCGAATAAATTTCTGAAAGCCTAGGACTAGTGATAATTGAGCCACTCAATTAATTGATTAATGTTTCTCTCAGAAAACAAAAACAAACCCCTCTTGCATAATCATCTGTGATATATACCACACCCTCTATGGAGTCTCACACAATTACACCTCTCGCTCCATTTACCAACCATTTTACGTGTACTTTGACCTCATATTAAGCCAGTCATTAACTCGTTTATAGAGTGCCTTAAGCTTAGTTCAATATCAATCGTAATTTGTGCTCAGCACTTTGCGCGATTACCTCGTTTCTTCCGTTCCGTTCTGAGTTAATCCACTTGAGTTCATCATTTAGTGCCTAATACTATTATTTTCCTTAACTCGATTGAATCCGATATACCTATTTAGCCATGCTAAGTGTTGCCTAGACGTAGCTGCCCATCTAATTACCAATAGCTGTCATCACATTGTGTTCGTGCGTCGTCGTTTAACGTCAAATTGCTCGTAGAAGGCAATCGCCATTGATTGGTAGTCGCTAGCCTCTAGTCTCCACCACGAATGCAGTTGAATTGCCAAGTTACTTATTGCCAATGAAAAAAAAGCTCGAAATTACCTGCATTTTAGAACCATCAACTTACCTAAAACCAATTTGAAAAGTCGTCACATATTAAAAAAAAAGATTTCGATAAAATTTAACAAAAAAAGAATACGAAACGTCGAAACAAAGCATGGCATTTTTGTGCATGACCAAATTATTTCTCGCTTTATTTTTATGAACATTTTTGTTTTTTTTTTTTAGTTTTATGTCCCCTTAAGAACGAATAAATAAGGAAGAAACTAAATAAAATATAAGGGGTTATATAAATAAATAGGTGACAGTATATTCTGATAATAAAATTATGTTCTGGTTCAATATTTATAATGGGTTTTGTCATTATTCAGGCAGATCTGGATTGTATACTATTTTATCAATTAAAATATTAAAGTATAAAAGCAACTTTAATTAGTTGAAAATATATTACAAGATAAACTTATTTTTATCCCATATATATGTATATATAATGATTATAGAATATTAATATTAAATAGTTAAATGCCACAGAAATCATAAGAGCTTTAAAATCCCTTTAAAAATAGTCTAAAAGTATGCAATAAAATGGTTTCAAGGACCAAATTCAGTGTGTGTAAAATTTTGTAGCATATTTTTGGAAACTTTTTTAAAGGATTTTAAAACACTGCTGATTTCTGTATATTTAAAAACTAGTCGTTTATAAGGTTGCCCAAGGTCTTGGTGTTACATCCCCTTACTGGTTAGAAAAGCCCCTAGGTTTTCATTTCTTATTTTCCTTTTTCTATGTCTTTCCAATTTTCCTTCAGTTCTGCGCACTTTGTTTGTCTATTTGCCCTTTTTGTCTGTGTTCCTTTCTCCATCAACTGCGTTTTCTGTTTCCAATTTGTTGACAATATTTTCCCCACCACAAAAAAGAAATAAAAACCCCCAAAAGCGACAGCTTTAAGCGATTCAGTGCCAGAGCTGCATGCAAAAGCCTTTAGAATGATTTCCCAAAACGTATTTCTCCAACATTTCGATGGTTATTTACATTTTCTATCATTTTTCATTTGCGATCTAGTGGCGGAGCATCCAATACCCGAAGAGGATCGCAATTTGTCCCGCGAATCCGATGGCGAGAGACGCGTGGCCACGCCCACGGCCACCGAATCCCAACTGCCTTGGAAGCGGCAGGGCGATGAGTGTACGGATGCAGTGCAGCAGAACGAGTTCCCGGCCTGGGCCTCCAACAAGGAGTACTTGGCCTACAATTCGCCCAGTGCAACATTCCTAGGTAATGTATACATTTCGATGCAGGTTTTTTTTGAGGAAAGAATGGAAAAGTATTTAGGGGGGGATTTCGGGAAAGAGAGTGCCTTCCCTTTGACAAACACAACAATTTCCGGCTGGTTATTGAGGGGCTTGGGGCTCTCTCCCTCTCTTCTATGATTGTTCTTAACCATATTGAATATTCATGTCCTCAGTTGATTACTGTTTGTACATTGGCAAATACCAACTGGCTGCACAGAGAGAAAACGTGAGACAATTGTAGCTTGTTAAAAAATAAAGAATATATGGAATACAAATTAAATTAGACTTACTGAAATATATATTTTATACAGATTTGGCATTAAGCCAATTAATTCAGAGTGTAAACTTGGCTGTACTATACTAATAGAAAAATTCAAATTGATTTATCGACCAAATTTAATCGTTTGAAATATCGACTTGGTGGGAATTAAAAATTAAATTATTAAAAATAAAACTATTAAAAACGCAGTATTATCGATCATTATAATTGCTTTCGAGACTCTAACTCGTTAGAAACTTAAAACAGTATATCGAAATATCAAAAATAAATGGCAAGGCGATAATATCGATTATGTTTTATATATCGTTTATATTTGAAATATCAAAACAGTATGCATTATTCGATTTTTTCTTCCACCCGAGTATAAAATTAATTAATACAAACGCCTTTTAGAAGGTTTTCTTTAATATTTTATAAAACCTCCTTTTTTTTATATAATTTTCATAACTTTCTTCTCTGTGTAGCAGCAGTTTTGTACATATCGATCCGTCCGTATATATCCGTGTATCAGTGTATATATAGTTTACTCGTTTCCATTAAGAGCACTAAAGCGATACAAAAATTGTAACCAAGAACCGATGGCAAAATTGCACCCCATTTCTCTTGTGTGTGTTTTTTGTGATTTCTTCTACGTTGATTTCGTTGTGATTTTTCCTTAACATTTTTCCTTTTTCTTTCTCTCTTTTCCCCTCCGCATTGTTTTCCTTCGGTAACTGTTGCCCACACCACAACCACAAATCGACACCACTGTATACGTACACCCTGTAAAAAAAAAACACTCCAACCCAACTCCAACGATGAATCCAAAACCGAAACAAAAAATAAAGGTGGTATAAACAAGCCTAAACAGCCCAAGTCCGTCATAGGTCTCTTCCGGCGAGAGAGTTCCAGCTCCAAGGCCGGCAGCGTGGGCATCGGCAGTTCGGGAGCCGTGGATGCCGGCAGCTCGGATGCCATGGTTGTGCCTCTGGCCACTGGACAACCGTCCGTTGTCCCCTCGACATCCGCCATGCACAATCCCCGCCTGGACAAGCGCTCTCAGTCTATATCGTCGGGTTCGCTTGGCGCGGGACCTGGGGCAGGAGCTGGATCCCACCAGCTCGGCCCGGATGGTCATTCGGGACCATTTCCGGTCACGGCCAGCCATCGCAGGAATGTGCGCAGAGGCTCCATGCTGGAGCTGAGCGGGTAAGTGAATCTATTTCCACCTGGTCAGACACTAATGAACAAAGAAAAGCTACACCTAATTGTCTGGTCTATTGATTTTGTGACGATATTCATCCAGTGTTTTGGGTCGTTTTTATTTGTGACTGAAATGGGTCTTAAGTAAGGGGTTTATTGAAATATTTTAAAGGGATATTAGATAACTATTATTATTTAAAAAAAAAACTCATAAAAAATCTGTAAGCCCTATAGTTTTGAAAACGAGTTAATTTTACCCCTAAAGTTAAATATATATTTCACTGTACAAAAAGAATAAAATACCTATCTACTTAAACCCCAACTTGAAACCCATTTCAATTCAAAATCATTACTCTAATCATGCTTGTAAATATTAACTATAACTTGCATAAGTAATCAATCATAATACTACTTAAATTTTCTGTTTATATTTTAACTTAAAAATACTAACAAACTCGTTTTTTATTTAGCGCCTAGTAGAATTATTAGAAACTACTTAAAAACCCCATCTCTAAAAATATATATATTATTTTTTCTGCATGAAACGCTTTAAGGCATATTTTTATAATTTAGCTTAAGAGTTTTTTCAACAGTGCGATCTGGCTCAGTTAATCTTCCACATTCTCAGATGTCAAAAATACAAAAATGATTTCCTTTACGGACCTGCCCTAACCTGCTTAAAATTTGATGAAAGGCTTTCCTTCTGCCTCCTAAGTCCCATGACAACATCCCACTCGTTTCAAGCCTAAAACTTTTTCAAAAGAATTTTCGTTGAATTCCTGTAATATTTTTTCCAAAGTTTTCCGCTTTAATGTTGCTAATAACCACTTTATAATCGTCTTTTGTTGCACCTTTTCCGCAAGAGTGAAACGTTGCATAAATTTATACCTTTGGATTTTGAAATTATTTGGAAAATCGGCCAAAAGTGTGCTACAAAATATTAAAGCATACTTTAGGGTGGCTTTAACAATTGATTTTAAATCCTTAGCAATTACTTTGTCCCTCCCTAATATGCTTTTGTGGGTTTTCCTGTCGTTTGTGTCTTTTATTGTGATGGTTATTTTACAGACTCATTGCAACTGGACGCAGGCCCAGTAGAATTTTGCAATTTAGTCCGGGAGCCACTAATTTACTAGAGTCTGCCAAGATCACAACACCTTCTCCTCCACATCCTTCTACTTCTACTTCAACAACAACAACAACTACTACAGTAAAGACAGCCACCAAGAACACCACCAACAACTCATCAGATACCACATCGGGCAGCGGGACTAACTCGACGCCCGCATCCCCAAGATCGGAGGATAGCGACACCATCCAGTACTATCCAAAGTAAAAATCGAAACAATGTCTTGAGTGCAATCCAAACCGGCCATTATATCGAATTTCGAACTCTGTGAACTAAGAGACAATGCAAAACTTACACATATACTAGCGTACATATATTTACTCCGAATACTAACCACACGATCTTTATATATACATATATATATATTGTATATAAAGCCACAGTTCAGAGCATATCATTGTAGAGTAACGATCAGTCCTTGTAGGTTTGCTAGCAATCTCTTTCCTCATCTCAGCTGGAATTGGAATTAATCTCTCTCTAGATTTAAATTGATTTCCTTGAAATCCTCTTGCAATTGGATTCAAGATTCATTCGCACTCACACCGAGCTCCAAACTGGCCTACCCACAAATTTTTCAAATGTTCACTGTATATATCTTTGAAATTAGGATGTTCTTTGATTGGTGATCGATTCAGTACCAGGAATTCGCTACTATCATTCAAAAAGATACAAATTATGCTGGGCTGCTGACAAAGTTTAATTTTTTGTTCCAATTTTTAGAGGATTAGCATGCATTTTATGTATAACAGTGGTATAACAGTTTTATTACACATATATAACAGTTCTAAAATTGTTTAAACTGGTTTCTAAACTATATTTTCACTAAATTATGATTTTTAGTCGTATAACAGTTATGCCACTGTTATAAAACAATTTTTAGTAACCCCAACTCCATGTTTTTACATCAATTTTATGTTTTTGATTGTCCTATATGTGTATCTGTGCAATACTTCGATCCTTAACAACATATTTAACCCAACCTGAAGCAAATGCAATGCAATTTCTAAAAACAATTAACAATTTTCAAACAAAAAATTGACTTCAACTAAATTTGCCACACATAATGTCTGCCGTGCTGTGTTTCTTTGTTTTGTGATTCTATTCCCAACCAAAATCCAAAAAGGAAAACAATAACCAAACCAAGGTCTAACTAATAACAACACATTTAATAATTGATTGACCATATTGATTGATTGGCAAACGATTTGACGAAAAATTATATATTCTTTTAGCGGCGTCTCAATTGAATCTGATTAGCCCAAACCGACGCGAAAATGAGCACAGAACCAGAGCACTTAACTAGCTAAAAACACACCCACTAAATGCACAAAAAAGCACACACACACAAAACACACTCGCACACCACACACATGCACAAGCAAACTGTTATACAGTTAAGCACCTGTGATAACTTCCTTAGACACAAATTTCTATGTGTATCCTTAAATGGCTTTAAACCCAAGAACTCTATATATGTGTAAGTATCAATCAGACAAAAAGTATCTTTCCAAAACGTGTGTGCCCTGGGGTAGGCACAAGTAACCATTGAACCAAGGATAATATAAAAAGTAAGATGTGTAACGCCATAAATTTGTATAGAGTTGGATCCAAGGCAACCGAGAGATATGTTACGAACTTAATAGCTAATAGTGATTATATTGCTTCCACATTTTTATTAAAATATCTAAGCGTTACTTATCTTATTCATTTATATTGTCCTTGACCAAACCCACACCTCTTAAACACTAATCTCCTGTGCTAATTGTTATTTATTATCTCCTAATTGTTTACTTTAAATAATTAAAATCCCAAGAGCGGACAACAAAGAAATTGTATTGTATTTACAAACCAAAATGTAGAAAATTTAGAAAAGTAGAACTGTTATATATGAACTGTGCCTTAAACTCGTCTTCCCCTTTTATATGCTTACCTGTAAACTATTTATCTTCTATGTTTTTGTTCCATTTTGATTTGCCCTGTCGTCGTAGTGCTTAAAAATAAATGTGATTTTTACAAAGTGCTTTGATTTACTCTTTAATTTTACTTTCTCATAAGTTAAGACCTAGCCGTAATTAGCCGTAGCCTCATGCTAACCATTAACCCAAGTCAAGTCCCAGAACCCAACCGAATCATTAGCCAAAATTGATCGCAACTTTTGACATTAACTTTCTACGCCTTCTCTTCACATCATCTTCCCTCCACCTTCGAACCACCGAAATCTACACGCACACACCACACACAACATCGACAACATCGACACCGCCACGACCACCACCACCACCCACAGAGACACAATACCCGAGGAGTCGTCGTACCAGCACGGGCACTCCAAGTCCCTCTGCGAGCCGGCGGACACGGACGACTGGGAAGGAGCACCCCTGTCCGCCGCCGCAGCCGGCGGGGCGGCCAACAGCGAGCGAATGATGCATAGCGGCCGGGAGCCGCTTCTGCCACGTCCCTCCAATACGCCGCGTGCCCAGATCCGACGCATGCAGGCCGGAGCGGTGGGTGGAGCAGCGGTGAGTTTGGCCGGCCGAAAGAATCAGGTGACCAAGGCGCTGTTGGACTACGAAGATTCTGAAACGGATTCGGAGGAGAACGACGACGACGACGACGACGATGAGGATGAGGACTTTGATTCGTATGATGACGAGAATATTGTGGTCACCACCTTTACCACGCCAGCGCCGAGCAGGAGGCCGGGCTCTAGTCCGGGTTCGGATGCGACCACCACCACCACCACCACTAGCATTCGGCTGACCCGCAACAACGACGAGAGCATCATTTGAGTATCGAGCACGGATGGCGACGTGGAGGAGGATGCCCTCGAGGAGCACGAGAAGCTAACAACGCGTTCGCGGCGGAGTCTGTTCCCCTACGAGATGTTCTACTAGCCCCTGGACACACATTTATATGATTAGTTAGTAAGCCCAAAGTTGACACAAAAAGCGAACGAGTTGCTAAATAGTTTCCCAAGAAAAAAGAAATGGTTTTAAAGAAAGCTTTATAAATAATTAAATAATGAATTAAAACCGAACCGGAAAAGAGTCAAACAGCAGCTTAGTTAAGACGGAAAATAGAGAGAAAATTGTACATAAAACCAAATATTATAACACTAATTAATTTTTGTCCTTGAGTCGCTTTTAAACTTTTAACTTCCAATTTTGTGTTTAGTGTTTAGTCAAAAACAATTGTTAGTTATTTTTATGTACTATCTAGTATATATATATATATACTTATATTATATATATAACCATTTAGTGATTACAGCTTATGTGTTCCAAAAAATATATAGCAAGCAAGTAAATTAATTAACAAAAAGCATAGCCAAAGTTCATTCTAAGCCCACGCACTAAAGTTGATTTCGTTGTTTGTTTTAGTTTAGGCCAAAAATGTACTAAAATTTAGATCGCATTTTGAGAATGTGTTGCTAAAAACAGTACTTACAGCACGTACTTAGTTCGATAAAATAGTAAAAAGCGCAGAGTTTAGTTCAATTTTAGGTTTAGTTCATAAACTAGGATGCCCCACTTCAGATAAATATTAAAACAGGCAAGTCCTGTTTCAAAGTAATTAATTTCCAAATAGCCGAAAAGTCAGAACTAAAAAGAAAGTTTTTCCCAACTGAAACTGTGTCTAAAATATAGGAATTCATTGTCTTAGAACTTTACTTTAAATGCATTTGTAAAACATCTTAATTTTTTAGTTGTATTTAGGAGCCGTGACAGTTGAGAAAAACTTCGCTGTGGAAAACTATGAAATGTATACACAAACTAAAACCTAAACTAAAAGCGAGGAAGGTAAATGAACAGAGTTATGTAATTTATAAATTATTTTTGTAAACATTTACGAACGATAAATAATATAAAATGTAACTTAACTAAAGGTGGAAATGTTAGAGCGAGCGTTTGTGAGAGTGTCTGACTAGAATTGAGCTAAACCAAAGCATAAAAGTACAGATTAATATGCTCAAAGATGAAGAAAACCAAAGTAAATCAAACACAAGATATAGATATAAATGCTGATGTAGATCTGAAGGCGCATTAGAACACACTGAGCCAACAGGGAGCACACACACAGTAGCCAATACAGCCGGAAGCTCAAATAGTTTCTGGAATTCCTACCTGCCTACAAGCTAATTGCGGGGACAAGCAACTAAACAAGAAATCGTAAGAAATCGTGGAAATACCTACCTACCACAAGTTATGCGAGGTATACTGTATAGTATATATATTTTCTAACTATAATTTAGCCATTCTAAACCTATGTCTTAAGTAGTTTATGTTCTATCCAAGAAATTGCCTTCTGAATATGCACACCACAGAGATCTGTTCGAATTGGAACACAGGAAATCCCCTGTCCGATCCCCTTTGTTTCGTCTACTTATTTCGATCCGAAAGACAATAAACAGCTTCAGGAGAAGACACAACAGGCTCTTGGAAATTGTCATTTCAATAAATCTAGAGATCTTTTAAAGGAAATATAAATCAGAGCTGTGTTACCATTATATGAGCGTAGGTTCTCCCATATTAAATTGAATTATTCGCAATCTGGATTAAAAGAAAAAAAGAAAATTAAGCTGATTTCGGACAACGGATTGTGGCCTAAACAATTTAAGTATTGGACAACGCTGTGGCTCATAAATAAATTACTTGCTTAGGTCTACAAAAAGAAACTAAAATATAAATTCAATTGATAAAACTAAAACGAACAAAAGTGTGTTTGCAATTTTCATACCGTAGGCCTTAAGTTGTGCATACTTCAAAAAATTGAATACAACAAATATTGATAGCGCAAAATAAAATTAAAACTAAAAACAACACGATACAAAAAACCAAAAACAAAAATTGTAAATTGTTAAACTGATTTTAAATATTAAATAAGAAAAAATTTTACTAAAAATACAAAATAAAAAGAAAAAAGCGAAATAATAATTTAGAACGGTAGAGAGTCTAGTAATTTGTGGTTCATGTTGGGGGCCTTTCTCTTCACCAGCAGCAGGATGTGCGCGTCTTCTTGGGCAACTGCCAGTCAGCAAGGACCCGCCTCCCCACCAATCGGTTGTCCTCGTCCTGGAGCATGGACTCCGCCATCTGTTCGGTGCACTCGAAGCGAAAATAAGCACAGCCCATTAGCTGGCCATCGCTCTGCCTGCCTATGTGCACCGCCTGGATGATGCCTTGGAGCTTGTCTTCGCCCGTCTCCGCCTGGGATCCCCGCCAGTGGTGCCATAACCTTTGGATTCGATTGGATTTTCTTTCGCTGGAATTTGAATTGGTTACTTTAAGATGAAACCTCGGCATTATATTGGCACTTGGATGTGGTTCTTGTTCTAGCTGTTGTTGGATTTCTGCGGGCGGGATTTTTTGGGGCATATTATAGAAGGTATAATGATACAGACAGAAATAAATATAGAAAAATCGTAAAATTAGATATATCGAATTTTTAAATATATGGAAAATATTGTGAAATTCATGAATTCGTCATCTTTTTCAATATATCAAATAGAATATCGACTTATCGCATATGTATGTATCTCAACGTTAAAATCGAAAATTTCATAAACTCTAATATATCGAAATTTTAAATATCGACTTAATCGAAAGATATGACGGAAAAGAATACATTTTTGTTTATTTTTCCAATTATATTGATCAGGTATATTAAAGAGAATTAAAAATTGATTGAAAATATTTTTTAACGTTGCCATAAATATCGACTTTCTGTAAACTCCTAATATACAGTAAGTAAAATATACACATTTTTTCTTTGAAGTTCAGTTTATACATTTATTGCACCAAATATGTGTAATTTGTTTATTTTTCATAATTTATTCTTTATTTTATTTACTTGTTCTTCTAATTATGGTTTGAAACTGATATATTTCAATATGTTTTAAGTTATTTTTTTAGTTTTTTGTCAAAGAATTCACTGTGTTTCCTCGCCGAAGATGTGTCTTCCTTGTTTATATAGGTAAATATATATTTGTATATATATCGATGGTCACCATTTCGCGTTTAAAGTGAGTCTCTCTCAGTGTAAGATGTGTCTGTGAGTGTGTGCTAATGCATTTTGGGGTTTGGTTTCTCCTGGTAATTGTTCTTAAGCTTGGTTTTACATTAATTAACTTTCGTAACGATTAAACAAATACGCTTATATATGAGCGAGCATTATATGTATGTGTATAGTGTATGTGATTTTGGGGCTTTTCCTTTTAATCTAAAGAAATCGGTAGTACCTGCTCTACATATATGCATGTATATAGTACTATATGTGGTATATGCTTAGTTTTTGTGGCTCATTAGTACATATATATGATAGAATCAATAATCAACCCAACATTAGCTACATAAATATGTGTGTTTTGTTAATGCTTTTAGAATTTCCCCGCTAAATAACGTTTTTTTTTTTTTGTTCTTTTTTACTTTGGTTTCGTTTATAATAGATCTATAGACGCATAAATAGTTGTGGTATGCAATAACAAGTTACGATTAAGTTAATCCATGGGGTAAGGTGATCGTTTTGGTTATTAGTTGTTAGATTTTAGGTTTCTTTTTTTTTTGTTTTGGTTGAAAGGCATTCGACAGTGTGTACGAAATAGCGTATAGAATATATATATAATATGTGTGTGAGTTTGTAACTAGCTTTAAACAGATTCGAACAGCATAACGTTGGCCCTATATCGTATAATAAGTGACTATATCTTAGCTGTCTCTCTGTTCCAATCGAGCGCGATTTATTCGTGTTTTGTTTTCATTTGTACATACTCCTTATTTTTACAGATTCAGCTTGAAACTAGCGGCAAACAAGTTTTATATTCATCAGTTATAAAGACACAATAGACATTAAATAAATACAATTATGGCAGTTGAGATAAGCGCTTAAATTAGACGACATTAATCCGTACGCAAGTAAATCAATTAAATCAAGTCAAGTGTTTAAGCCCATTAATATTATCAATACTGGTTGCCCCTCCTCCTCCCTCGAGTTTATCCCTAATGTCCTCATAGTTTTCCCACTAAGATATACAATGTACGAGAATGGTCATCATATGCTTAATATTTAGTTAACAATAATTCATGTTCCTTGCCACTTGAAATATATATACAGAGTTGCTATATTCGAATATTATTGGAAAACACAGAAAACCATCGTTATAGTTATTATATATATGCGGGGTATTTTTTTGGGGAAAAAAACTGCTGAATATTTCGATTAACACATCTATTAGTACAACGAAATCGAAAACTGTCCTTTGATATCCTTATGTAGCTTGTATTTTATTTTGTTTTATCGTTTCTTCAATATGCTGAGATTACTTTGCTTTTAAACCCTTTAAAAATGTGACTCGGTTGTTTGTGTGTTTCGTTTGAACATGAGAGCAATGTTTGATTCTGTGAATGATCTCCGAGATCTCCTTACTAATTCTATTTAACAATTTTAAGGTATTTTCGAGCGAGAGCAAGTGGAAAACATTATACTTTCATTCAGCCACTAATTCCTTTGGTAGTTTTACGAATGATATATGAAGGATGCTGCCGATGCAAATGCTGATCTTAAGAGTTAACCCAATTCCCCGGGGGAGGATCGTTCGTCTAGATTTGTTTCTTTTTCATTTCGATTTTTGTGTGTTTGCAAGCGGTGCCGCTTAGAGGCCAAAGCTGATGCCTCGTTATACGTTTCCTGTTTAGAAAAGTAATCGAAATCGGAACAGCATTTAATTGATTTATCTTTATATATACAAAAAATACGAGTAATATATGTTCATGAATAAATACACAAAATGATTTAAAACTAGGAAGGAGATTGGCTAAACGAACGAAAAAATATATAAAGAAGACAGGAGCGTATAAACTTAAAGGTAAATCGTTATTAAAAACTAAATAATCACATAATTAACAAGTAGATACACACATCTTGGAAGTATTGCAACAAAATTAATACTAAACATAAGAGGGTTTATCCTGGATAGCGACAAGGCATGGCTTATTCGAATAGCAAAAATTATAATGATAATAATCATAGTAATAGATATCATAGATGTAATTATAATGGTAATAGGGGTAATAATAATTGTGTAATATAGGGAATGTCTAGAGTTAGATAGAGAGCTAGGCAGATAGAGAGAGAGCTGGAACTGCAGTCATGGAGATTCACTGCTTGATGGTGCCATTAGATTTCGCTGGCTTACCGGACGTCACAAACGGTCCCACATAGTTGCTGGGAAACAGGCCGGAGAGGCCATTCAGCTCGCCGCGCCACCACTCCGGCTCATCCCGACCCAGCACGCTGATGATGTCGTCCTTGTCAAATGACAGCTCGTCGTCGTTTTGTGCTTTGTACGGATAGAGAGCAATGACCTTGTCTGCAAGGGGAGTAATATTATACTTATGGCACCTTCCCAGTAAAGAATATGAATTTAGTATAGGAATGAATACCCACCCAGGATCTGCTCGGTCATCTCGATGCGACTGCCCGAGACGGGCGTGTTGCGTCCACTGTTGCGGCCGCCCTGTAGCACCTTCACATAGGTGGCCGGGAACCAGCCGATCTGGCGTCTTCGCCCCTTGGCCTGCAGCTCACCCTCCCACCAGCCAGAGTCCGTCTTCTTGCGTATCATGATCAGTTGGCCACGTGTCAGCGAAAGCTGCTCAGTGCTGGTGGCCTCATAGGGAGCAATGACTTGGGCAATCTCTGAACGCTTGGCCCGCATGCCCTGCAAGGTTATCACAAGAGAAGGGAAGAAAAAGAGAACGGATCAGTTGGATGATGCAGCACATGGGGGGGAGGATCAACAGGTTGTGTCAACAACTATTTACGGGTGTCATGGAAGAGGTGCGTGACATGGGTCGGCTGTAGCTCTCGGCCGGCTCGCTGCTTTGTGTCTTGGACTGTGTATTGATCTGGGAAACTTCCGTGTCGAGGTCTTCGTGCGCTTCTTCCGTGCCAGCGCCAGAGCCAGAGGCGGGCTGCTCACTCAGCTCCTGAACGGGCAACGGCTGGAACTGCTGCTGCTGTTCATGCTGCTCAACGGGAGCAGCGGCGTAGGCGGCGTTGCCATTCAGTGTCGCCTCCTGAGTCAGTGCAAGTGTAACGATAACGGTGGCAAAAGCACAGCACATGAAAAGCATTGGATTAGTAGATGGACATGATGAAGGAAGCAACGGTTAGAAACAACTCTGGGTTACTTTTTTTGGGGGCTGTGACCTAGGTCTGTATATATAGTATACCGATTTATGGGTCAAACTAATATAATATACATAGGTTCGGATTTAAGCTTTAAGTTTGTATTGGAAAAATTAGTTTAAGAGTTCACTTAAATTATTTTAATTATAAACAGAGCTCGCAAGTTTGGTTCTCGTTATAATACAAGTATAACAGCGGACTGGTTTGAAAGTTACAAATTGATTGAGCGTTCTTTGCCTTTTTTTTTTAAACTTATTGGTCTTATTCTTAAAACCAAACACCTAAACAAATATTTCCAATCCCAACAAGCTGAGCTTATTCCTAAGCCTTCTTCTGCACTATTAAGAACGTACATTTTAAGGCCTAAGGCCAGGTCCTAATCTATTCACTTACCTGTTCATACGCATCAACTGAGGCAGCAGTTGTAACGGCGGCTGATGCGGCTGCTGTGTTCGCCGTTCCCACATCCGCTTTTTGGACATAGTTCGAGGGGAACATGCCGGTGCGATTGCCAATTGTGCCCGTCCACCATTCGCCCTCCTTCTTGATGACCATCACCATCTCGCCGGCGCCAAAGCTCAGGTCACCGTCCTCGGCAGACTCATAAGGATATGCGGCTATATAGTACTCCACATCACCGGCGGCAGTCAGATCGGCAGCTGGCTCTGCAACCGCATTGATATTGTCATTGTAGGTGTCCGCCACCACCGATGCCACTTGGGCCACGACTTCCGGCTCGACGGCTGCAGCAATGGCGGAAGTAGCTTCACCCTCCAGCTTCTCCACATAGGATTCGGGGAACCAACCGGTGTGGCCATTGATTTCACCAGCCAACCAACCGGGCTCGGCATTCTGTTCTAATGGGACCAAGATAATATCGCCCGGCACGAAGGTGATCTCCTCTGCGTTGCGAGCATTGAATTCATAGACAGCTCGATATTTTGCGAAACCCTCGGGCGCTGGTCCACTGAGATCCGCTGCCGGAGCAGTCACAGCGCCGATGTCGTTGCTCAGGCCGGCATAGGGATCTGCAACGGCCGTTTCCGGTTCGCCCCAACCACTGGAGGCGCCCGTATCCCAGGCCGAGCTTGTGCTGGACTCGTTCTTGCGATTGTACTTCAATTCCAGAACCGAAGTGCGCTCCACATCGTACTCCTTGTACAATTCCTCGCACTTGTTGAGCAGAGCAGAGAGTTCCGCCTTCAGCTCAGTCATCTGAATGTCGTTGGAGTTGATGTCCTCCTTCTTGGACTCAATCTCCTTGCCAATGTTTTCCACTTTGTCTTTGATTTGCTTGATCAGCAGCTGAAGAGGATTAGAAATACATATTATGGAGCGGAAGCTTATTGTGTGAAAAGTCTAAAAACTCACCTGCTTGTGGGCAAAGGCTGCATTCAGCTGCTCCTGCTGGGCATTCTCGCCGCCCATGGCCGCATTGCTGGCCTTGCTCTTGGCATCCCACTTGGCCCGCTCCTGGGTGAGCTGCAGCAGCTTGGCATTCTGCTCCTTGATGCGAGCCTTTAGCTGAGCCATCTCGCTCATGGAAGTATCGCGCTGAGTGCGCATGCCATCGATGACGGTCTTTACATTGGTTACGCCAGCCCGGGTGTCGCAGATTTTCTGCGAAAGGTCTTTGATCTGGAATAGAGAAAGTAATATCAATTAAAGCTGTAGGTATCCGTGGGAAAAAAGGCGTACCTTCTCATTCAGTGTGCTTAGTTCCACGTTAAGCTGGGTATTGTGTGCCTTCTGCTTGAGGACACGCTCCTGTTCCCTTTGCTTCTGTGCGTTCATTTCGGCAATTCTGGCCTGTTCCCATTCCTGCTGACGTTGCTTCTCCAGTTCCCTAAGAGAAAAAGGAAATTATAAGATAATAAACTTTAGTTTCATTTTTTAACCCAGCTTACTTTCTGGCCGCCTCCTTGGCCTCCAATTCCCGCTTGCGCTGCTCCTCCTTTTCCAACTCAATTTCACGCTGACGCTGCAGCTGTCGTTCCAGCTCCTCCTGCTGCTTACGCTCGGCCTCCAGACGTGCCTTCTCGCGCTTCTCTATCTCCTCACGCTCTTTACGCTCGCGTTCTTCCCGCTCCTTGCGCTGCTGATCCTCCATGACCTTGCGCCTGCGATCCAGCTCCGCCTGCCCCTTCACATAGTTCTCCTTTCGCTTGTCCTCGAAGGAAGCTGTTGAAAATAAAGTTATAAACTGACTTCCACAGAGGTATAAAACATGAACAACTCACTTTGTCCGGGCAAACCGGCTGCTGGATCAGCATCCACCGCTCCCGCAATGCCGCCCTGCGAGGACACCGATGCATGCCGGGAAGCGGGCTGCGAGCCAGGACGTGAAACCACCCCGGATACTGAGCCCGGACGCGACTTGATCTTGCGCAAGTTGGGCGGCACCCAGTCCTGGGGCAGGGTGACCGGTATCTTTTCACCACCCATGGCCTTCTCGCACAGGAACATGGCCAGGATGAACTCATCGCAGCTAAGGCGTCCATCGCCATCGATGTCAGACAGTGTCCAGATTTGGGCCAGCGTCACCTGGGGCAGCTTGCTCTGAACTAGAACTCCCCGAGCCTGGGCACCGGTCAAGTAGCCCGAACGAGTGCGATCATTGGCATTGAATACCTGCGTGTATTTGCGCTTCTGAGCAGCTTGAACGGCCCAGTCGCCTCCTTGCCTGCAGGTAGGGATAAAGATAAAAAGGATTTTTAATACAGACTTTTGTTTTTAGAAATGATTATTTGTTGATCTCTTTGGCCCCTATTTTATATGAATACTTTTTAACCACTGCTTTTATCAACAGTTTTTTTTCTCACAGACTTTACTTATTCGAAAAGAGATTGGAAACTCCTCCTCTCCCTTATTCACCAATTTTGATAAATATTTTTCCGATAAAGCACACTCAACTTTACATAGTACCAAGTTATATAAACCTTATTTTCCTATTTTTAACTTCTGCTATAAATATAACTAATAGAGTTCAAAATAATCTAGTCCTCAATTTTTCAAATTAAAATTAAGGCTCTATTGTCAGTAAAAAATATCCCTACCTAATCCCACAGCTTCTTATGAAAAAATAATAAATAACTTTAAATTTAGCTCTCCATAAATAGTTTAAAGCGAAAATCTTACAGAGATTCGATGGAGGGCGCTCGCTCCGAGACGGACATATGGCGACTTGGTGGGTTGCTGGAGGGCGGCGTGGGACCTGCCGGCAACTTGGCTTCCACGACGCCCGGAGGCGAGATAACAGCCGCTGCTGCAATGGGTGGAGCAGCGGCCACCACTGGCGGCGGAGCTGCCACTGGAGCAACGGCGGGCACAATTCCCTTAAGTGGATCCATCGGACTCATGGAGCTGGTGGAGCCGCGTGGCGTCATAGAGGGCGTTTTCACTCCATCTCCGCTGAGGGAGGCCAGCAGGCTGGGCGGCAGCACCTTGGGCACCTCCATGCCACGCAGCTTGAGGTTGATCAGCTTGCAGGCAATGCTGAACTCGTTGATATTCATCTTGCCATCGGAGTCGGTGTCGGCCAGAGCCCTAAATAAAACAAGCAAGCAAAACGGCGGCAAAGCGGATGAGTGTGAGCATATCAACAAGCTCTTATCAGTCCGGAAAGACCCCATGAGTCATCTTCGGAATACGTACCATATCTGGCCCAGGATTAGCGGCGGCAACTGGGACTGCAGGAAGAATCCCTTGGCCTGGGCACCGGTCACGAAGCCCGCCTGAGGCTGGAGCGCCTTGAACTGCTCCTGGTACTTGACCCGCTCCCGCTGGGTCACCGCCCACGCATCCACAGCCGGATTCATCGTTATCCTAGTTTAGCTAAGCTCCGCCTCCTCTTCCTCTGCCTCTTCCTCGTATCCTTTGCGTATGTACGTGCGAAAGTGGGCGCCCGTTTGCTGCCTGTGTGGGTGTTCGCTTCTCGCCTGCTTAGTGCGCTCTCTTCGGCCGCTGCTGCTGAGTACACATCAAATACATGCTCCGCGCGCTCTTTCTCTCTCTTCGTTCGTCTTCTCTGCCGCTCTCTTTACTACGACGACTCTGGCCTATTGAGTATCCGTTTTGGCTCCCAACCACCCCACGAAATTTTCACAATGGATTTTTATGGTCTACCTGCAAGGCAATGCAATTCAAAACCGATAATTAGCTTCAGCACACCACAATCACCTGGCTGTAAACTAAAAAATGCAGCCAGAGGCACTAGCAATTCGTGTCAATTCGATCGTATCGTTTTTATTTTCGCATCAGTAGGCGTTTTCACTTGTCGTGCCAACCACCAGCCGATGGCCGCTAACAACTGATAAGCTATGCACCCACACGAACCGCACTGCTAGCGCGTCAGCCTCAGCATTATCTATTAATTTGAATGGCTTTTCCGGCAGCTTACTTTGCATTGGAACACAAATTTTTGTATTTGCGTAAATTTTATTTCAATCAATAGTCGTTAGTGTGACCGGCCTGGAGAATGCAGAGAACGTCACAGCAGGAAAACAATATATCGATTGTATTTACCAATTACTCTATTTAATACTTTTATTACTATTATTATTAAAAATTAAGCGAATAAAATGGAATTATGGTTTATTTTGTATTATTAAACTGCTTTAAAAAAAGATGCATTTCTAATTACGTTACGTTATTTCATTACGTTCTCGTTATTTGTGTGACCAACCGCAAAGCAGGGAGAAATCACATTTTAGTTGATTTATCTTTGCTCCCTTGTTGCTTGGTTTATTTGAGCCTCGTGGTCATGGTCTCTTTCTTTTCAAACACGTGGACCTGGTAATATCCGAGCAGCGGAATTTTTGGCAAATTTCATGTAACGAAATGTCGGAAACTTCAGAAGACGAGCAGGCGCAGCTGCAAACCAGCGACGAAGAGGAGGAACTAAGTGGCGACGAGGAGGAGCAGGAAGAAGACGATGAGGGCAGCGATGAGCCGCAGAGTGGCGACGAAGATGCAGCAAGTGGCTCCGGCGAGGAGGAAGACGACAATGATGACCAAATCGCGGAGGAGAAAATTACTTGGAAGGATCTCGTACGTTGCTCCGAACCCACTCTTTGCTGTTCTCATCATTTTATTAATAATAATCCATGAGTTTTGTAGGGCCTCAATGAGACTTTGTGCAAGGCCTGCGACGAACTGAAGTGGAAGGCGCCTTCAAAGATCCAACGCGAGGCCATTCCGGTGGCTCTGCAGGGCAAGGATGTGATAGGCCTGGCGGAAACGGGATCCGGCAAGACTGGTGCCTTCGCTCTGCCCATTTTACATGCGCTCCTCGAGAACCCACAGCGATATTTTGCCCTGGTGCTGACGCCCACACGTGAACTGGCCTTCCAAATCGGCGAGCAGTTCGAGGCTCTCGGTGAGTGTGCCCTTTTGGTGTTTATAGATGCTTTCTATACCCTCCACAATGATGTTAAACCTGTTTTGATTTTGTTTATAAAACGAAAATATGAAATTATTATTTCTTTATTCGTCACTACCTCTGAGCCTAAATACCTTTAAAAGCTATTCTTGGGTTCTGTATGTAACATTACCTAATTCAAGCTCCTTTTACGCTCTTCCAGGCAGCAGCATTGGCATCAAATGCTGCGTGGTTGTGGGCGGCATGGACATGGTGGCCCAGGGCCTGCAGCTGGCCAAGAAGCCCCACATTATCGTCGCCACACCAGGTCGCCTTGTCGATCACTTGGAAAACATGAAGGGCTTCAACCTGAAGGCCATCAAGTACTTGGTGATGGACGAGGCGGATCGTATCCTCAACATGGACTTTGAGGTGGAACTGGACAAGATCCTGAAGGTGTTGCCGCGCGAGAGACGCACGTTTCTGTTCAGTGCCACCATGACCAAGAAGGTAAAGAAGCTGCAGCGCGCCTCCCTTAAGGATCCGGTCAAGGTGGAGGTTTCCAACAAGTACCAGACAGTTGAGCAGCTGCAGCAGTCCTACCTCTTCATCCCGGTCAAGTACAAGGACGTGTACTTGGTGCATATACTCAACGAATTGGCGGGCAATAGCTTCATGATATTTTGTAGCACTTGCAATAACACTGTAAAGACGGCACTGATGCTCCGGGCCCTAGGGCTGGCCGCCATTCCCCTTCATGGACAGATGTCGCAGAACAAGCGCCTGGCCGCCTTAAATAAGTTTAAGGCTAAGAACCGTTCCATTCTCATCTCAACAGATGTAGCCTCGCGTGGTCTCGACATCCCTCATGTGGATGTGGTTGTAAATTTCGATATACCAACGCACAGTAAAGACTACATCCACCGTGTGGGACGAACAGCGAGAGCGGGACGCTCGGGTAAGGCCATTACCTTGGTCAGTCAGTACGACATCGAGCTGTACCAACGCATCGAGCATCTTCTGGGCAAACAGCTGCCTCTGTACAAGTGCGAGGAGGACGAAGTGATGGCCCTGCAAGAGCGCGTGGCCGAGGCTCAGCGCACGGCCAAGCTGGAGCTGAAGGATCTGGAGGATACGAAGGGTGGCCGCGGGCATAAACGCGGCGGGGACAACCACGACGATTCGGAGCACTTTACGGGAGCCCGAAAGCGGATGAAGCCTATGGGAGGCGGTGGTGCCAAGGGAGGAGGAGGAGGTGGCGGAAAGAAAAGCTTTGGCAAAAAGAACTGGAACAAGGGCGGCAAGCCAAGGAGATGATTTGGATATAAGTTATATACTTAAGACTCGATTTTATTTAAAGCTACGTTAATTCCATAATAAAACAAAAAACATATTTGAACACAAAGATTCTGTTGGATTTAATAATATTTAGAGTGATTCTTACTTACAATGTCTTTATCTTATCTTTATTCCGATAATGCAAACCATTTTTCACAGATTTCACTTGAGAAAGGAATAGGAATCAATTATCAATTTATTTTACTGTGTAAAGCATAATATTAATGAAAACATAATTAATGGGCATGATCCCAATAGGCACTGCAATATGATCTTATCAAAATCGTCAATTTAGTTAGGGATTCATTTCCCTATGGTCACATATATAGAGAACGATAGAGGCGGTCAAATATTTACATTGAATTAAGTGAAAAAACAATCCTATTGAAATCCAGCGGGGAAACTACTATATGAATCGGCACTGTTCACTTTGTCCGCTTGGCTTCTCCAGGTCGATGCTGAATGATGCTGCTGCTCCTGATGCTGTCCAACCAGCGGATTGCTCCGTATAAGGGATGGACCAGCACTTGCTCCAGGCAGGTCGCGAAAATGATTTGGATTCGGATTGTGCGGATTCCAGTGTGGCTTATGAACTAAATTACTGCTTATAAGCGATGGACCCGGGCCGGCTTCAGGCAGTCGCTCGTGTTGGGGGGCAAAATTTGCACTTGCTCCAGGCAGGTCGCGAAAATGAGTTGGATTCGGATTGTGCAGATTCCAGTGTGGCTTATAAACTAAATTACTGCCTATAAGCGATGGACCAGGGCCTGCTCCAGGCAGTCGCTCTTGTTGGGGGGCAAAATTTGGATTTGTATTTGGATTAAAGTTCCAATACTGCGGCGGCTGTCTACTTGCCGGAGTATTCCTAATGAGGGAGGGATTCGAACCTGCTCCAGGCAGTGGATCTTGTTGCGGGATGAGACTTGGAATTTGATTCGGTTCAGTATTGTCCTTCAAGTTCGATGTAGTGTACTGCTGCTGCTGTGCCGGAGATTTCCGAGGATGGTTCGAATTTGAATCGGGGTTGAAGAACCTTTCGAGAAGAGACTTAAGAGTAGGAGATCGGCCATACGTTTCTATGCCAGCGAACAGCATACCACAGGCCTTTATTTGGAGGTCCTCGTTCTTTGTGACATCTGCCCATTTCATAATCCGGATCATAAATTCTTCGGATAACAGGAACTTGTATTTGTCATGCAGCTCCATTAACTGATGAATGTAATCCTGCCAATTGGTCCCTTCCAGTATATTCAATATTGCCAACGTCAACTCTCTGAACTTATGTGCCTTGTCTGGCATCCACAGGTCCGTCATTATGCAACGCGTGGCCTCACGCTCCAATCCGGAACGCTTGAGGGCTGGAAAAACGTGGTTGATAATGGCCACTGTCAAGTTTCGATATAAACGGCTGTTGGCCAACATTTGCAGCAGGTGCTTGTAGAGTTTGCGCCGCTCAAAGATATTCGCAAAGCACTTAAAAAACTTTTCGAAAATGTAGAAGCTGCGGAGCGCCTGTCGGTATATGTGAACCAGGGATTCCTCCGGCATACTGAGGAGTCGCCTCTCGACCTCACCCACGGGGCTCATTGCGTGATCGCAGTTAGCTGCCAGGCACTTATTATCCAAATACCTAAGGCACTTGGCCCCAAAGATTTCCATCATCCAGTGCTTGGCACCAAGGCCTTGATATCTGGGAGGCGACACTTCGGCGGGGCGAGTATTTCTCTCTCTGGTGGCCAAGTTTTGTGGCATATATTGAGATACTTCGGTAGGATGCTGTTGGGGTTGCACTTCGGGAAGAAAATTCCTGTTAATGAGCGAGCTACAATTTGGACCAAAGGGCACCCGGGCATATTGCGATTCCTCGTGGGGATGCGGATAGTTTGACTCTTCCATGTTGCTGGGCGGTAGAAAAATCGGAGCCAAGTCATCGGGACCAAACAACGGAGAAGCCATGTTTTGAAGGCCAAAGATCGGCAGCGAGAAGTCTTGTGGAACAGACTCTTCTTTGTGAGTGTGCCGATAGGGTGGTGCAAACTGCGGCGTTGTTTCCTTTGGACGCCTGGCAGCTATTGCCTCTTCCCGTTTTTTGCGCACCTCTTCGGAGAAGGGGGGGTCCACTGTCTTTACTTGCTCCCTGATCTGTTGTTCCCCATCCTCCTGTAAGTATAGCGAATGCATCACGGATGGCTGTGCCTTCAGCAACTCTGGGGTTATCCGAGGTATTCGAAAGCCTCTCAAGCCATTCGCATTCGGACTGCCAGGTTTATCTATTGGCTTTGGTAGCAGTTCAGGATTAGGCGACTTCACTTGGACATTTGGCGTACTGATCTGGTTTTGAGGCTCGGACTCTGTCTTTTTGGATTCTTTCTTGGACTTGCTCAGACACTCGTCTTCCAGTTCATCCGAAGAGACAACCAGCGTGAGGACATCGTAGTCGGGCTCGTAGTCTAGCACCTCATCGTCGTCCATGAACGGCCACAGCAGGTTCGACTTGTCCGCGTTCGGATCTACAGGCGGCCGACTCGATAGCTTCTCGAAAAACTCCGAAGTATGGGTCAGCTGATGGTCGTTCGCACTGGCCGATCTCTCGGAACTCAAAGTCTCCAAGCATTTGTCGTTCGTTTCGCTATTGTCTATTGCCTCCTGACATTGATTGAAGGAAATCTCGGGCTGCGGGTCAATCAGCGCGATTTGGTTAGCCACGGTTTTCTCACTTAACAGATGGTCGAGGTCGATGTCGTTGATTAGGGCATCATTATTATCGTTCTCGCCGCCTATTTTGCTGGTTAGATCCCTTGCAGTGTCAATTGGCTGCTCCTCTACATCCTTATCACCCTCAACGCCGCCTACTGGGCTGGTTAGCTCCATTACATAGTCGAGTAACTGCTCCTCTTCCTCCAAGTCATTAAAAACGAAGCCAGTTTGCTGGAGCAAGAGCTGCTCATCTTCCTCTTCATCGCTCGAGAGACTGCCGATAATTCTATTAAAAGTCGAACGGCCGTTTTTACTGCTGTACCCATTCGCTGTCGATTTTGACTTTGGCCGCACTTTGTCCTCCTCTTTACCCTCTCCCTCCGTATCTGGCCTCTTCCCTTCTTTATCTCCAGGAATTTTGGGAGCGCTTTTCAAATCCAACGCATTCGCTGGCATGTGCGCCTTTGGCATCGCATCTTCATCTAAGATCTGTGAGAAGGAAAAGAAGTTAGGTGATTTCATGAACAAAACAAAGCTTACAGCGGGTTGTACGAGATCATTTGAATTTATGGCAATGTCCGATCCTTCCTGATCGCTGATTGAAGAAGTTGACTGACATCTGGGCTTGGCTGTTGGCTTCTGCTTAGGTGGTTCGGAATACTTGTGGGACTTGGTCGGCTCGTGCGAAAGACTTTTAGTATTGGACTGCGAGGCGGTTTTCCGCTGCTTTTTACGTGCATCAATTGGCTGGGTTGCCGTTGCGTTTTTACAAGATTTCTGGTCCAGGTCTAGATCTTCATATTCTTCATTCATCTTCATCTTCTTCATTGATGGCTCTTTCAAAGGAGCCACAGCTTGATGCATCTTTAGCGCTTGCTCCTCCTCCAGTCGCTTGGCCTTCTCTTCGCGCGACGGGCGACCCCTCTTGCGCTTCACTGGCGGTTCCACTTTAACCTGTTTGGGACACTCTTGCGGCGGAATCCCATTTGCAGGGCTACCTAAAGGCTTCGTTTTAATAGCCTTACGCCGGGCACTAAACTCCTTCCAAACCGATAGCGACATCTCGTCATCCAGCTCGTCGCTCGATCCAGTTACATGCTTTACGACGCTTATTGGCTTTTGCAGTGGCTTGGGCAGTGAGCTTTTCGATTTTAACATTGGCGGAACTGAGACTACGGAGTTTCGACGCTTGATGCGGGTGGGACTCAAAGGGCAAACAGATTCTTTACGATTCAGTCCTAGATCTAATGACAACGAATTTTGGTGAGTGATCGGACTGGGCGCCAAAGGAGAGATTAATTGTATAGGTTTCGTCCATTGATCCAATGCCATCGAATCCCGGCGCTTCATGGAACTATTCAACTCATCGGAGTCGCTGCGTTTAATGGGATTGAGCAACAAATCTGTATGACCATTAATATCGAAATCGGGAGCAGCCACAGAGTTTTTACGTTTAGCTGTTTTTAATAATGTTTCACAGATCTGCCCTTTGGAATATAGGCTCTTAGTGGGATGGGTTGAGGGGACTGATGGCAGAACGAGAGATTTGCGACGCTTGATGGGATGGATTGAGGGGGCTGAAGGCGGAACAAGAGAATTGCGACGCTTTATGGGATGGATTGAGGGGGCTGAAGACGGCACCAGAGAATTACGACGCTTGGTGCGGTGGACTGAGGGGGCTGATGGCATCGCCAGTGAATTTCGACGCTTGATGAGGCTGACTGAGGGGCCTGATACTGGCGCCATGGTGTAACGGTGCCTGCCTGGAGCGGAAACCACATCTGCTGCGATATCGTGACTCTGTTGATGAAAATAAAGCAATTAACCTGAAGACCAGAAGAGAACAAAAAATTGCCACTTACTTCGTAGAGCTTTAGGTAATAAGTCCTATTCCAGCTGCGAATGAAATTCCTGTAAACCTTGACCCAATCCTTCTCGGAAAACGCGCTGGTACCTAACAAGGTTAAAAGCTGTTGCCAGCATCCTAATATATCACGTTTTCGCATTCTTCAATTTCAGCGTAATTCGATTCTTTCACGCGACGTTTTGCAAAGTTTGCGGTACTTTCAGAGTGTGACCAGGCAGAGTTTATTACGCCCGGCAGTATTGGCTAGCGCGTGTGGGGCATGCGTAGATAAGATAAAAACGTGGTGTACTGATCGCGCGACGCATAAACGTAAGAATTACCGGAAAATTTAAATTTTTTGCATGTATGCGTGTTATTTATGGTTTATTCGTATTTTTGTACTATAGCATTTCCCAGAAATAATATAGGGACTATGTTCTCATGTTATTTAAGCTAAAGCATATTTATTGAGAACAAGGTCTCGGTGTTTTCTTTTTCTGATCTTGCCGTCGCCCTCGCTACTAATACTATTTTAAAGTGCCCGACAAACTTTTACTAGTCACAGAAGTTTGTTGATAACTCTTCAAAACCCAAAACTCAAAACAATGTCCATGGTTTTATTGTATAAAAGGTGTTTAATAAGCAATTACACCCCCTAAGATGGGTGCACGGTAAAGAATTTATTGGATTTAATGTTAGTCTGCCGAAATTACATTTGAATTAAGCTAATTAAAATTTCTACACGGTATATAAACGAATCAAAGGTCAGAATTGTACTAATCATAAATATTTGCACAATGATCACGGCCATTTGCAGTGTAGTTGTACAGTCGATATTATGTGTAAGTCTCCCCGTCCGCGCAGTTAGGAGCATTGTACGTCAAACAGCTCGCAGATGCCCTCGTCGCTTTTCAGCACAAAGTTGAAGTCTTCTTGGGGTGGGTTGAGCTGCACTAGCGGTGGATTTTCTACACAACACGAAAAAAAGGGGTTAGCAATCGCAAAAGTTAATAAGACCGACAGGAGAAACTCACCTAAATTTGGGTCATCTGGATAGAAACGCCGCAGCGAGTGCCCGGTCATATAGTTCTGAAAGATTATCTTAGCCGTCAGGTCGTTTTCGAGCAGCTTTAAATCATCCTTAAGGTCGGGATTGCAAGAGTACGTATGCTCGTCGGTGATTACGTTCCCCGTTGTCCCCGTACCCTTGCCATCCTCGCTGGAGCGTGACGACATTGAGGGCGAGGGCGTGTCCAGGCGTCGGTAGTCGAAGAAACCGTCCGCATCGTGCGGACTCGCTGTGCTTTTGCCCTGGTTGGTCACCAAGCGAATGTCGATGGTGCTGCCATTATCCAGCGAAACGCTCAGTTCGTTCTGCAAAGAGAAGTTAAAGTTTATGCGGACTTTGTATAGTTTACATTAGGATTAAATCCTTGTTACATTTATTTTGCATGTATTTATATAAATAACAAACATTTAATGCTGATTATGCCTAATAATCATACCAAACTATATATCAAGTTAGCTTTTAGAGCTCTTTTCGTCGTATCACCTACCTGATTTCGCTGGATCTCCACTTCCTCGTCATAGTTAGGTATGGTAAATACGGAATCATCTCCATAAAGGTCCAGCAGATCATCTCTGGTCAAATACGCATACGAGCGATTCGCTGGATCCTGCATTACATAGCGGAGATTGCGCTGTGCATACTCCAATTGTTTGTCCAGCTCGTCCTCTTGCAGTTTCAAGTGATTGGTCCGGTCACGTGCCTCCTCATATTCCTCTTGGTCCTTGGCATTGTTGAAGCCCCCGCCGCTAAGGGAGAAAAATATTTAATACATTCATAATGCATGTGGAAACTTATAGTGATAGTGCCAAACAATTGAAATTAGCCCTTTAAATTACGAACTTCAAAGGTTATTTTTACAACAAACGATGTTCTGGCTTCTCGAATACACAAGATGAGGGCTTAGATAAGAGGAACCACTATCAGTTCATTCGGTTTAATTCCCCTGAAATTCATCTATAAAATACATGTTTTACAAATTTCCATTCAGTTTTCCCTAATTTTCCAGCTCGCGCCCTTAAATGTAAATTAGCTATGTAAAACCTACCGCCAGCGCACTAGGGAACAGTGTCTGCCTTTATCAATAAGGCCAATGCCCTCCAGCACATTGGTGATATCGTATATACGCCGCTTCTGTACATCCAGGATTTTGGTGGCCTGCGATTCAAAAAACAGTATAAAGCGTGGCTTAAAATTGTATTAATTGGGTCTTGAGTCATCTTACCGCCTTCAGGTCGATAGTGCCGCCGTTCGCCTTCATGAGATCCACGAATTTCTGGGTGAGCAAGACCAGCGAGCCCACGGAACGCTGGTGCCCGGGCGCAGAGTGCGGTGACTTAAGTGGCGTGGGCATCTCCTGTGATGTGTCCATGCCGATGGGCTCGTACACCTTGCTTGGTGTCTGAGGCCCATCCATGTCCACGTTGCCGGCACCGCCGCCGCCGCCCATCATCTTTGTGGAGGAGCCCGCCGCTGCGGAGCTGCTGTCTCTTTTAACAATAGTTGTCGATTTGCGTTTGTACATGATCTGCGGTCGCCTCGAAGACAATTTTTCCGTTCTGGTAACTCGTTGTGTGGCTGCACTCAGCATTCAATGCTTAAACAACGTGAAATAGTGCGAAATTTGTCCAAATTAAATACGAATGTTGGCGCTGAAGGTTTCCGCCATTTATGTCACTTTTTTCATTCTCCCTCTATTCTACCCCCGAGTAGTGTGCTAAAGCGACGCCGCCTTTTTCAATACTCTATCGCACTATCGATATGTTCGCGCACTTTCAAACACTCTTTATGAATTTTAAACAACGCATTGCATTTGCAATTATTGAGGAAATAATTTCCAATAATTGTGATTCACTTTTTAAAGTTAACAGGATAGAAGAGATTTTTCTTTGGACAATTTTACAAGTGTTTTGAGGCAGGTGCTTCAGCTCTTCGTTTAACTCACTGCATAGCTCATTTAGCTCATCCTTACATAAATCTTTTTTTGTTTCCGAGATGTTATCATGCTTTTGAACATAATTTTCAGTAAATTTGGATATAGATTCATTTAGTATTGGTTCTTGGAGGAGGAAATTGAATTCATCCAGGAGGTCAAAGGTGGGTCTGCGGAACTGGACTCCCATTCGTTGGCACCTGTCCACTCGCTGGAATTCACGTAAAGCTTTTGCATGCAAAAACTTCATATGGTATTCAACGTGATATGGAGAGAGTGTGCCGCCGAACTGGCGTGTTATCCAGCACCAAAGTTGCATCCTTTTGTTCTCGTTATAGTAATCTTCGTGCTGACAATTCCAAAGGCACTCGTGGCCTGCATAGAACCGTATCATGGTTAACAAATTACCCCTGTTTTGAAATATTTCACATGTATCAATAACATGTTTTCGGCATCGCTTGGATAAAATAGAGCTGCGCGATGAGTGGTGGTTGGAGGTACTCCTTAATTTAGGCATATTTTTGGTATATGATGTTTTCTAAAAAGTGCCAAAATAATAAACTAGCCTTCCAAGCCTGCTATGAATACAAATAAAATTTAAATATTTATTTTAAATATCGTAAAAACACGAGGGCGCGCCACGTTGTCTTGGGGCAGTCAATCAGTCAATTTCCAACACTGCGACATTTTCAGCTTTGTTTTGTTCGCACATTCGCTCTAGCTCAGATTTTGTGCCCTATATAATATAATTATATTAAATATATTAACATACAACCAAAAATGCCTTCCAAAGTAAAACCGCGTCTGTCGCGCGGTGTGCTGGACATGAAGTTCATGCAGCGCACCAAGGTAAAGGTGGAAAAGGAGGCGGACGACGAGCAGAGTCGAGCACTGTACTCCAACGAGATCAACGAGAAGATGATCAACTCCTGCTCCAACTTTATTGTGGAACCCAGCTACTCCATATGCGAGGGCCTTATTGACGGACGCCTCAGCTTTCGGGGCATGAATCCGGAAATTGAGCTGCTGATGGAGCAGGAGGTGGCGGAGAAGCGGGACCATTTGAAACCAGAGCAGCCCAAGGAGGTGTCCGACAGAGATATGGCCAAGGCCTACTACGCCAACAAGGCGCCCACCGTCACAAACAGCATGGCCAAGAAGTTCAGCTCCAAGAAGAACTTCAAGAGAAAGCAGCACGGCGATGACCACGCCAGTAATCCCAGCCCGCAAGCTAAGAAGAAACAGCAGTTTAAGAAGCCCCGCGAGGACGACGATTAGTTGTTTCTTAAGTTGTCACATACACCGACCTAGCACTAGTTAAATTAAATATACGACTTCAAGTGATTCCTCTCGCCTAGCGGTTCTTATTCTTGACTGCCTGCAGGGCATAGCACATCTGGGTATTATTGATCCAGCGCCAGGTGTTGCTCCAGAATTCGTAGGTGCTGCCGTTCACCAGCACCGTCTGGCAGTTCACTGTGAATGGGTTGACAATGGTTTAATAGAAAGCGTTGTAAGGTGTGGGAAAGGCTTTCCCAAGAAGGGTTTTTCACAACTAAAACTAAAAAACCTTTTTTGGTATAACCTCCTCAAAGCGAAGACCTACTTGTATCCAAGATACGCTGAACATCCAGCGGCGAAATCATCTTATCCCAATGATGCGTTCCCTTGGGCACCAGATTCAGGACATATTCGCTTATTACAACGCCGCCGAACCAAGAGGGGATAGTCTTGTTCAACGTGGTGATAAAAATGGATCCGCCAGGCTTTAAAGTGCGTACACTGGCCTCCAACAGAGCCACCTTATCGTCGACATGCTCCAGTACCTCAGACACGACCACAGAGTCGTAACACTCGCAATTGCCCTTGGCGTGCTGATCAACCGGCTCCATTTTGTATACAACATTGTTGGCCAGTTCCGGACTGCAGGTATTTAGGTGATCACGGGCCGCTTCGATGAGTTTCTCGCCAAGATCGATTCCCGTAACCTGGGCACCTAATCGCGCCAGTTGCTCGGTAAGCAGGCCTCCGCCGCATCCGACCTCCAAAATCCTCTGACCCTTGAGCACATTCGTGGTATTTACGTAACCAGGTTCTACTGTACCGCGCGAAACGATACCATCTCTGATGAAAGGAACTCTGTGGAGGATGCACCAAGTTACCCTATTTGTGAACAAGTAGAACTCGGTTGTACCAACCGAATCTCGTTTAGGGCATGGAGTGCTCCCATCGATCCGTTCTGATTCCACCAGTCGGAGGCTTGATTCTCATGATGCCGCACTTCCTTCTCGGTGCCGGCATCGAAAGACGTCGTCGATGTGCTGCTGTTCCTCGGGGACCTTTGTGCCAAAACACCTGCCAGCGGTTGCCTCAGCCTTCAAGAATGCAAAAACTGTATTACTCATATTATTACAATTTTATTTGTTTTAATTTACGCCGTGGCAAAAAATGTATTTCTCAGCATTTTCAAAGTGCAACAACAACAAACTTTGACAGATAAACAGCTGACTTTGTTTTGCTGCAACTGTTGTCCGCAGGGGGCGCCGTCAAAAGCTTTTTCGAAAGGGGTTTTCGGAGGATCGTAAGAAATCCAAAGAAAACTCTGCAATTACTGCAAAAAGTAATTATTAAATAATCTTTCGGTTTGAAAAAAAAGTATAATTGTTTTAAAAAACCTGGCAGTGAGGTACTCGTTCATTAAGGACCCCTTTGACTACACCCTTTGGCGGTGTTGAGGAACTATCGGAATAATTCACTCTCTCCGCTGCTGCTCCGATCATTTGTTTCTTTATCATTCTTCTTTTTCCGCTTATTCAAGAGAGAACCACTGAGCGACGATTATCACCTGGCAATATCGACAAAGATAAGCTACCCTTGTCACCGCTAATCGCCGATTTCGGGTATTTTCACCATGGCGCAATACAAAACGCTCGAGAACCAGGATTCCGATGTGGAAAGTGGTCCCTCCCCCGCTCCGGCCGCCCAGGACGGACAGCAGGAACGACCGAAGCCGGTGCCGGAGAGCCCGGCGGCTGCCCAGATGCTAACTGTGTCTGTTTTCATGCTCCTTTTTCTCGGCTCCTCGTACTTCCAGCCGCGGCCACGATTCCAGCATTGGCGTGGGGGCAGAGGTCATGGTCTGCGCAACGTTTATGACTGCAACATCCAACTGGTAGAGACGATACCCCAGAACCTGACATATCCTCTCGACAGCCCGCAATTCCTTAGCACCTACGAGGCCTGGCTGCAGTTGCTGGACAGCGCCAAGGAAACTATAGACATTGCTTCCTTCTATTGGGCTTTGAAAGAAGAGGATACGCCTGGAGTGAACGACAGCAGTTCAAGCCCTGGCGAGGATGTATTTGCCAGGCTATTAGCCAACGGAAATGGCGGCAGCCGCACACCGAGGGTCAAGATCCGCATTGCCCAGAGCGAACCATCCAGTTTGTCGCCCAATATGGACACCAATCAGCTAGCCAGCAACGGAGCTGCCGAGGTGGTGAGTGTGTCGTTCCCCAAATTCTTTGGCGGCGGCGTGCTGCATACGAAGCTGTGGATCGTGGACGAGGAGCACTTCTATCTGGGGAGCGCCAACATGGACTGGCGGGCCCTCACTCAGGTCAAAGAAATGGGTGTGCTCGCCACGAACTGTCGGGCGCTGGCGATCGACGTTCGAAAGATTTTCGAGGAGTACTGGATTCTGGGCCACACCGAAAATTCGAAAATTCCGTCATGGGATTGGCATTTACATACGGAATTCAACCTCAAGCATCCTATGCAGATAAATGTGAACAAGAACACCAGCATGGTTGGGTTCCTCTCCAGCTCACCGCCAGCCCTTTCGGTCGGTGACCGAGAGAATGACTTGGATGCAATCATCAGCATTATTGACTCGGCCATTACCTACGTCAACGTAGCAGTAATGGACTATTATCCGTTGACCATCTATGAGCAGCGGCATCACTACTTTGCCGTCATTGACGATGCCTTGCGTCGAGCGGCTGTGGAGCGCGGCGTGGTGGTGAAGCTGCTCATCTCCTGGTGGAAACACTCCAATCCCAGCGAGGACAAGTACCTCAAGTCCCTGGGGGACCTGGCCTCCAAGGATGACAACATCGATATACAAATTGTGAGTTGAGAAGGGGGAAAGGCTAGTGTTATGACAATACGTAGGGCCCAGAATTATTAAATATAATTCCTCTTTTAGCGCCGCTTTATTGTACCCGAGAATGAGAGCCAGGAGAAGATCCCCTACGCTAGGGTCAACCACAATAAATACATGGTCACCGACCGATCGGCCTACATAGGCACATCCAACTGGAGCGGAGACTACTTCAAAAACACCGCCGGCATTGGCCTAGTGTTGAGCGAAACACACGAGACGGAGCACACCAAGACACTGAGGAGTGACCTACGCGACGTCTTCGAGCGAGACTGGAACAGTGGCTACGCCCACCTGCTGGAATGAGCAGACTCCTATATCCACATGTACATATGTACATGTTTTTGTTTCTTAATTCTACAAACTTTTAATCTGCTACCGAATTTATTCAAAGTATTTAACCGACTCCTCACAAGTTCTTCTTCAATCCTATTCATTGCTTTTTTTCAGGTTTGATTATGCGTGAGAGAGTAAATATAGTATGCTTCGTTGTACG